>BMAU01005230.1:0-15476 GCA_019973935.1 Trichonephila clavipes
CTGTACCAGATGCTGAGTAACTTTGGTCAGCGCGCGAAATAAGACTAGATGTCTTTCAAGATAAATTTTCTTTATTCTACTGAGGACGGCACATTAAAATAATGTTACAAAAATAAACGTTCGACAACCGCCGAGCGTCCAACCAGTACTTGAATATATTCGTCGCTCGTAGCCTGACGTCACAAAAACAACGCCATGCCTAGCGGCACTTTTATTTCACTTCATTTTGCAACACTCCTGTTCCGCTTAGAAACGAGAACATTTGAAGGAGTGCTTTGATGTTTTCGGAAAGCGAATACAGAGAAGTCATTTGTTATGAACGTTTGGTTCTATAACATTTAAAAAATAGAAAGTTGGTTCAAAGAATTCGAAGAGCACGTTTATTCCATTAGGCTTAGCTGAGCTAGCACCAAAACATTAACAAGTCTAATCAAAATATACCGACTGTTGCCAATCGGGTAATCTGAAGAAGGATACAAGAAATTGTTTCAGATTTAAAATATAAATATAAATACAGTTTGATTACATAAAATACAAAATATAGTAAATTGCAAATGCCTAAATATAAAATTCATTTTAAAATTAATTATTTTTCAAATTATAATGTTCTATAATTTTATTATATTTTTCTTTGTTGAGTTTAATAATATTTGTCTCAACACACGTCACGTTAGCAAGGTGGTTTAGTTTATTTAAAGCTCTGATAGGATGTTTCTCATCATGGGGGCCATTGAAAATGAAGCACTTCCTTCATAGAACGAGGTTCTGATAATTGTCCTACGGCTCTCTGGCTATCTTATCAGAACAAGAAAACGAAATTTCAGGCAAATAATCCCATTAAATGAACATATTTGTATTTGACTCATAAATTTCCGTGGGAAGGACTACTTCCCAAGAAATTATAAATGTAAAGAGAAACATACCACAGCAGCATTTAATCTACATAACATAATGGTGAAATTTTCACGACACAATTCAAAGAAAATAAATGACAAATATTTCGAATTAAAGTCGATGTGGTATTAAAAGGCCATCTTCCAGACCATGAAGTTGAAAAATTTACTAAAAACGCTACAAATGCGTATCACCGAGCTCTAGCTACATAGAGAAGCGGCATCCATTTGAAAACCAAAATTATAAAAACGTTCAGTTGTTTGAATCTCGAATGTGGAAGATTGCCCACGCTGGATCAACTGCTCGAACTATGGTCAATATCTCCATGGAAGCAGCAAACTTCCCCTGAACAGATTTACGATGAACTGTCTGAACTCAGAGTGTTTTTCCTTCACTCAAACTCGAAGATAACTCAATTGAAAATGGGGTGCAAATTTTCCAAAAAGAAGAAGCACCGAATCTGCTGAAAAATTGTGCAGTTTGTGTGCAGTGTTCCTGTATCCAACGCTTTTGTGGAACGTATCTTCAGCGTCATGGAAAACATGGACGAAAGAAATCGTCCTCACTGTAAATACAGTAAAAAGTGAACTGTGCATTTTTTCAATATAAGCTCTCCCCTAGTTGCACTGAATTCAAAGATGCCATTTCGACCAATAAACCTTTGTTAAAAGCAGTGTCATCAATGCCAAATATACAAAGAAGTAGATTGTAAGCTTCTTTGTCATTTTCAGCAATATTTATGAGATAATAAAAAATTGAAAAGTTGTCCGGTTTTTTTCTCGAACACATCTGGCAACCCCATATGTGAGCGTAGAATATCGATTAAATTGAAAACTGGAAGAGGTGAGTCCTTTCTTTGTTGAATTCCTTTTGTATGAAAATTCTTGATGTATACTATTCTATATTTAAGTCTAATCGTTTAAAAACACAATTCTTAACTCTAATTTAATCTAACTTTAACATACACTTATTGTAACAATAATGTTGAAAATCCTTGCTAGCAGTATAACAAAAAAGAGAATATAGTGATAAATTAAACTAATGGAAAAACAGATTATTGCTGAAATAAAACCCCCTTTTTTTCAAGAATTCATTAACGCAGTACCTTTTTTTTTAAAAAAATTTACCGATGAGTGAAATTTGGAAATTTTAACTTAAAAATTAATCCCCTTAAAAATTTTAAACTTTAATAAAAAACATTTGCAAACACAAATATTTTAAGCAAAAGATCAAAGCTGCTGACTTGGGAGAGTTATTTTTGAATGTTCACATTGGTGCGATAAAACGCAAGTACCAACATTTCCTTCCATTCCATCTGTACTTTTATCACCGGCAGCCAGTGGCACTTTTTTTTTTAAAAATTTGACTGATTTTTTTTCTTTTTTATATGAAACACACAAAATCTATTGTTTTGATATCGCAAATTTTGCTGAGTGAAGCTGATACGTAAGTACCCTTTTCTCTATTGTCAAATTCCATTGTAACAAAAAAGTAGAAAAATGTAACTGAAAGAAATGACAATTAAAACCACTAGGATTAACAGATTGCCAGTATTGTGTGGTTTAAGTTGAATTTTTTTACGTGATAAAGATTTTTACATGTTTTTGTTTTGTATTATCAATCTAGGGTTGTGCTTGGGCTATAATTTATCTGATTTTGATATCAAGGTAGTAAGCCCCAAAGTAATTAAAGCTTTAAATTCAATCATCGCCTGAATATCGGTACACTTTAGCGTTACGCCTACTCCACTCCAAACCCACTAGCGTGAAGGCAATTTGATCTGGAAAACTTATTGTTCTTTTATTGGCTAATTCAATGTGTCATCAGTTGCAAAATAGTACAAAAATTATAGCTGAGCAGCCAATCCACCCGCTTCATTGTGTATTTCATGTTGTATATATTCATAAATTTTTTATATCTAGCATTAAGAATTTGGATTGTATTGAAAAATATATTTATAGCTGTAACTCGCCTTGATATAAAAAAAAGGTCAGAATTAAGAATTTCTAATAATATCTAAAATATAGAAAGATTTTTACGCCGCTAACCTAATAATCAAGTGAATTTCACAAAGCAACTTAAATGGATCCTCTACTTTGTAAAATAAATGGAAGTAAACAAGTCTAAAACTAAAAGAGCCCAAACGGAAGTTTTAAGACCACCTCCGGGAGCATTTCTTGGCTTGATTTCACTAAAAAAAAAGAAAACATGCAAGTTAAATTTCCATTATTAGGGTCCAGTAGTGATAAAAGTATTCATTTTTGATATAAGTGATCAATATGTTACAACCAAACGTGCGCATAAAAATCATTAAAAATGTGCATAAAAAATTTCATTTATTAGCGCATATTCTCTTTTTGTTATTGCTAGCTAGATTTTCAACTTCATTGTTACAATAAGCAAAGATTTGGGGAATTTGTAATTGAACAAAGAAAAGCAATAAAGTATTTTGTAACAGATTATTATTTTTGAGCATATGAATAAAATAGATAAGAAGTGAATTCATTGTCTAAAATAATCCACCGATATTTGTGTTAAAGAATAAGTAATTATTATCAGTATTTACGTGTAGCTCGCCACCGAGACAAATTGATGCCTCATGAATTGCACCAAAATCTGACTGATTTTATATAAATATGTTAGAATCGTTGTTGCTTTGGTATCAAGGTGTGATTCGCATGGCACCAGTTTTGCTGTGGTGATGCTAATACATAAGTGCCACATTATCTAAGCTTCTGTTTACAAAAAGCCCACAAATCATTTTTTTGACTTAAAACTTGAGTCACGGTAGCATATAATTAAAACTACAATAAGCAAGAAAAAAATTATGTATTATTGTAAGTTTCATTAAGAAATCTGCTGAGTTGTTTTTGCATGAAAGAGTAACAAACATCCATACATACAAACTTTTGCAATTATAATATTAGGATCACAAATAAATGGAACTCACTGCAAAACTTATTGCGATTATAAGTTTGTAGATATCGTGATTTAAATTAGATTTTTAGGTATTAACCTATTAGTGTCACCACAACCAAATTGGCGACACACCAATCATTCCTTGTTATCAAAAAACAAAGATTTTATATGAAACAAAACAGGACACTGGTAAGATTTGTGGGAAGTAGTACAGTTTGCCTGGTGCCAATTTAAATGCAGTGATGCTAATAGGTAAGAATACAAAATACTAATGCAAATTTTTATTTATGTCTTAAGATTTTCTAGAGCTGTTTTGGTAATTTCATCAAAATCAAGACTGTAGATTGGTTTTGAATACCAAAAGTACTTTTTGTACTTTTAAAATTCAGAGTTATCGCAATTTTGTCGTGTTGCATTATGATTTAACTTTCCTTCACAATCTGTGTTCTTCATATATATTTTTTAAAGATTTTGCATGTACATTTCTATGACATTTTTCTTTTGGTTGAAAAAAGATAATTGTTTTTCTTCCCTTCATCAGCAAATGCTGATCAATGTTGAATATCATGAAAGATATGCATAGTTATTTAGACTCGCATTCCAATGATGGAATGAATAAAAAAAGGGACAATATCAAACAATTTGACGCTAAAAAAACAATGAAAAGAAAAATATCAGATTACCATATAAAATCGGTGTATAATGCTCACCTATACTTTTGAGCTGTATTTTTTAATGTTTGTTATGCTCGCCATATAACGCACACCCTTTTTGTATGAATAGACCTGAAATGTGCATATGCAATGCTCTCATGTTTTTAGCTAATTTATTTGAGGTATTGTTCCAAGGTATAGAAAAATAGCATACATCTATATAGAATTACAACTCTTTAAGTTCATAAGAGTGTTATTTCTTTTAAATAAACGGTATTTCGATATTTCTAGAAGTCAAATTTTTTTTTTCTGTACTCATCTTTTTTTTGTTTTTAAAGCTCTTGAACCCTAAATTTCAATTCTAATTTTTTAATTTTCTGTTATTTTGTTGTTGTTCAAAACTATTTGGGGCATCATTGCTTAATGTTCCTTCTGACAATCTGTTCTTCATGCAGTTTTTAGCTAATTGTACATATGCATTGTATACTTTTTTTTACATATCAATACATTGCTATAATATTTTCTGTCATTGAAAATAAAGATTTTTTGCTATTCTTCCCTTCATCAGCTAATTCAATGTTTTCATCTTTGTAGAAAATATTGCTTTGAAGTATAACAGAGAAAATTACACTTAATTCAAACTAATTGCTATCGACAAATTGGTAATATTTTGAACCATGTTTTTTGTATGTCACTATATGGCTTTATGATCTCTATGACCAATAAGATCTTATCTTCTTTAAATGAAAAAAATCAGAAATTTTTTTTTAACAAAAAGCTATTTTATTGATCTAGGATACAACTATGATATATTTGCTGACCTTGAAACAATATTTCTCATATTTTCTTCTGGATTTCTTTTAAGTTCAATGGTGACCTTTTTTTTTGTTCCCACTTACTTTTGCTTTGACAACCTAGCAATATATAAATCAATCATTTGTGATCAAAAAGGTGTTAGCTGAAAAATATGCACCTTGAAAAGATTTTCCTCTCATATCTCCTTTTGTATTTATTTAAACTAGCTGCATGGCCCGGCATTGCACAGGCTTTCTCACTTTTATAAATTTTCCTTTCCCCTTCACAAAATCAGCACTTCAATTATTCTTTTTCGAAACTACTTTGACTTGTTTTTTTCTTTCCCCTCCGCTTAAGCCATGGCTTTTACTGAGTGTGTAACTTAAATTTCCTCCTTCCTTCATGACGCCAGCACTTTTGTGTGGCTGTGTGCGCGTACGATGTGAGTGATTGCTAGAATGTCATTAAAATTGCCTTTTTCGAAATTTTTTAAACTTTCCTGTTCAATTACCCCCTGCTTTGCACGGACATTTTTTAATGTATAACATATTGACATGGAAATTCGCCTTCTCCTCTAGCTGTTAGCACTTCCTCTTGTGTGTGCATGATTTCTATATTAACGTCATTACAATTCCCTTTTTCGAAATTTCTTCCACAGCTTTCCATTGTCAGACACATTTCTTTTATCTCTCTAAAGCCCGGCATTACAGTGGCTTTTTTGAGTGTAGAACTATTCCCTTCCCCATTATTTACAAATGATGAATTAAAAAATCTTACAGATTGCTATTGAAATGAATTTTGTCTGATCGTTTGATTAAACATATGTACTGGTATACCCGTTCTTCGCACGGGTGAACTGAAAAATTAAACAACACAGATTGAAGGTTAAAGAAGTTTTTAATGAGTTAATTTTATGTGAATTGCAAATTAAACAAAAAAAAAAGCTTTTTGCGTAGCTCAGCTAAACAAAAAAAAAGAGAAATAAAACACCTTTGTTAAATTTTAAGTATGTAGATCTAATAGCTGATAAAAAGGATTTTTTTTTTTATTTATAACTCCCTTTAACACTCTTGAGGGTCGCGATTTTTGAAAATACCTTCTTAAGCTGATCTCTGCTCAGCAAAAGTAACACATTGTTAATAGTTTTGTGTAATGAACGCTTAAAATAGTGTAAATAATTTTTATCTGAAAGTATAATACATTAATATTACTTTCTGTAGTATTTATTTTATGTTAAAATTGTAATATTCGCAGGCAACGCCGTTTCTTAAATTATAATGACGATTCAATGAAAAACATAGAGAAATGTTAACGATAGAGTCAAGTTGGCAAATGCCTAGCTACTTTCATAACTCGAGCTTTATTAGAGCTTTGTAAGACCCGCCGTGTAGGGGCACGACGCATGTTAATACTTTATCTACCGCATTAAGGTTTACTGCAGTTTTTTCATACAATATATTTTTTTGGATTACTACATTTAAAATTAAGGGATATACATAAACAAAATACTCCACTTTGGAAAATTTAATCCATTAGAGCTAATAATTTAATTAAAGATATTCCACTGAAAATTAATTATATATACCGTTCACTTAAAATAAGTAGTCCAATCATTTTCTAAGGTCTTCATTAATATACAAAAACATAAGAAACTTAAATTTTGACAAACTATTTTTCCCGCTAAAACACTCATCATGGAACGCGTGCTGTCATATATCTTGGAAGAGTGGATTTCAAAGAATATTCCTGCTAAGTATTGGTAGAATATTCCTTCTAAGTTGGTATGGTGTGGTAGTTAGGAGAAGAGGGTGCCAGCTCGGGTGTCGTCCACGTCCCTTGACCATGGTTCAAAATTACGTGATCCGTTGCCAAAAGCCCTCATGTAGCTGAACAGTGCAACATTAATATTCATTCCCTCTCACACTCCAAAAAATACAGTACTTTAGTTATTGCGTTTTTAAGTGTAAAAATAATTATATCTGCCTATTCAATAAAAATTATAGCGTTATAATTAACTACTAACTACAAACAAATTTTGAAAATTTGTACAAATGATGCAGTGTGAAAGAGAAAGTTTATTTACTTTAAGTATCAGAACTGATAAAGGCATTTATTTGGAAAAAGATCATTTTCTTACTACCAAATGTGCATAATAAAATCGTTAGAAAAAACATTAAAATAAAGAGAGATTTATAACAACCTCTCCCTTCAAAACTTAGTTTTATTTTGAAATAAAAAATAATAATAATATGCTGATCAGAGGAATTAATTAGAAGCGTGTACCTTGAGTAGCCAAAACAAAAAAAGGTTTTTCACAAACAAAAGATAGATATATGCTGTTGTCGGCTTTTGTGCAGCGCACGCCAGAATTGATGAAGATGGCAGAATTTTTTCCTACTTGACAAATATCATTATATTTTGGACACTTCATACAATATCTTTATAAATTATAGTCTATGCTATAAATTATAGCCTATGTGCTATTCTGATGTATGAGCTATATTACTGTAAAGTTTCATTAAAATCCATTCAATTGTTTTTGCGTGAAAGACCCACAAAGATTCTCACAAACTTTCGCATTTATAATATATATTAGATTCAGTGTTGATGTGATTTTACATCTGATGGTTTAATGTTGCTTCTGATAATCTTATCCGCATGTAGTTTTTTGGGATCCTATACATATTTTTTATATTATACTTCCCATATATGATATATATATATTTCAGTTATCAGTATAGTTATATTTATGATTGCATGTACTCATTTGTTTGTGCTCTTTGTAATAGAAATACAATTTCTAATAGAAATATTGCAAAAAAGTATTGTTTGAATAATTAATTTTTTAACATGTTTTACTGTTTGTATCATTCAGTACTGTTGTTGATTTTAGATAATTCAACAGGGACCCATTTTAGATAAGATTTTACTTGAGTCCCATACTAACTTAATTTTTTTTAGTATTGAATTATAACTAATACTTTATATTAGGTATATTACAGAGATGTTAGATAGTATTACACCATTCCTCATGTAATACTAATTTAATTTTTTTCCTGTTGATGGCTTCCTAATATTTCTTATTTATGATATTATTTTGTTAATGTTTATCACATAAATTTTTTCTTTCGGCTTATCTATTTCAGGTTATTTCACCCATAGTTCAATAGCAGAAACTTACTACTGCTATTACTTTTCTGGTATAATTTTTATTTCTATTTACATTCATTCATTTCTGTTTACTTTATAGCTTGCTAATTTTCTCACTTGCATTGAAATATTTGTTTTTGTTAAATTATTATTTAATTTGAGACTACAAATATAGAAAAAAATTTTATAATTAATATATTAATTAAATCAATATATAAGATATGTATTACTTTTATTTTACAATCTTTTTAAATATTAAATAAGTCTTTATATCATTAAACAAGATTTTTCTTTTACAGTCATTTTTTAATGTAACGATATGTCACTACTAATTACTCACAGAACATTTTTTTGTTAATCAGTTTTTTTATTTCAAAAAACCTGAAAAGGAAATTATTGTTATACAACGAATGATTGAGTAAGTAAAAATGCCAAACCCCTTTTATTATTTAAAGTCCTAAGAAAATAATTATTGTTAAAATAATGAATGTTAGTTTTGTATAATTTTCTTTTTTTTTGTCACATACATGTTTAAATGACTTACTAAACACAGTGGAATGAAAAACTACAAAATTGTAATAAAATACTAAAATATATTTATCACAGTATTCTTTTGTTTTTGAATGTTTTTTTAGTGAATGTAAACTAGGAATATAGGCTTTTCACCATATATATATATATATATATATGTCATGATTTTTAAGACAAAAATCAGATTAAAGTTAGAAAAGTGAAAAGACCTAACTTTTATTCTTTCATTTGTACATCTGTTCTGACACCGAGAGCAGGGAGGAAAAAGCACGCCATGGTGGTGGTTTCAAGTGGATAACACTTGAAAAACATGGTAAGTATGTCTGCTTTGAAGAGGGTGCTTACAAGTTAATGCTGACATATGTTGACTATTAAATCTAATGATCTGGAATTAGACATGTTTATTGGCTGGGCCATATGTTCGGAAGAAATAAATGGGTGATTAGCTCGATACTTGAAGATGGGAACTGAGAAAGATGAGTCAAGTGCTAGATAGGGAATTTAATTTTTAATCTAATTTAATTATTCTTACATTTGCCCCCAATTTTAAATGGGAGTCATGGCGTGTTTTTTTCTCTCTTTACAAACTTAATCAATTTTCAATAAACACAAAACAATATATAACATTATTTAGAAAGACATATTAAACACAGTAGAAATATTTAAGCAATAGTAATACTAAAATCAAAAAGCAATACAATAAACGAAACTATAACAGCAAACACAGTAAGGACACTTCCAACATATTAATTGATAAAAATGAATTTCCATACATATAGATGAAGATTAGCTTGTTCAAATATATTCGACATCTAGAATAAGAGCTCGCGTTTCCTCCTATTCCTTCATAATAATAGATTCATATTATAGCTGGTAGATATTTTCAAAAAAATTATGTTGGAAAATAATATATCAAACAATAAGATAGTAAATATAAAAATTTATGAAATCATACAAATGTTAAAATAATAATTTTGTATAAAATCTACTCTGGCGCCATTGATACACTAAATTTTGCATATACGAAATACATTTTTAAAAAGATAAAAAAACATAGACACCAATAAAATGAAATTATTAATAATATGAAAACAGTGTACAACACACAACTTATATATGCACTATTCAACACAATAAACAATATTTTTATATGCGTTATAAATGTAAAAATTATAAGAATATAAGAGCTCTTTTTTATTATTTTTGAGTCGGAAAAGTGGACTCGCTTCTATAATAACTTTTAGTATGTATGAAAATTTTCTCAATATTCACTGTAACTTAACAATATTGCATACAATATTTTGAATCTTTCCGTAACCTTCTAAAAATAAGTTTCATAGACAAAAACACCCTTGATTTTCTCTTACAGCACACATTCACTAATAAAACTGTATCACCTTACTTAATTTTGAACACATCTCTCTGAGAAATCTGCGTCATCAACTCACAGATGTTCAGGGATGCTGATAAGAAACAATGAGAGGTGTACATATCAAACTAAACAAGTTTGTCCTCTTAATGTTTCGAGACATATACAAAATTATAATGATTGTATTCTCGCTATCCATTGTGTAATATCCAAAAAAATAAGCTTCAAGTTATTAAATTAATTTCAATTTTAGATAAGGAAATTTCGAGAAATAGTGAATCCTGATATATGGCCGGTATATCAAAACACACAATTTCAAAATATAAAAAAATTAAATGACATGCAATAAGATTACTGCTGAATAAAATAATTAACAAAACAATTGAATTCAATGGAGAAAAAAGAATACAACTTGACTTTACTTTTGTTTCTTATAAAAATCAATATCTCTAGTATTAGTTCTCTCATTAGTCATTTTTCTAAAAACTTAATTTATATCTTTCACTTTAAAACACCAATTTCTATCATAACTCTTAACTCATTCGACATCTTAAGATAAAATTATGAGAAGTATATTAAAATTCCTCAAAATTTTTTGTATGACTAAACCTATATACTTTGTTTTCTCAATTAAAATATAAACAAAATATCTCATTTATAACACAACTATATTATAAAAATTAAATATCATATCATATATTATTCTTTATTGCCGAAAAGTCTTGTTAAGCAGAACTCGGTTATTTCTGTATTACGTAAGATGTTTCTTTTAGTTATTATCTTCTTCTCTCTCTCATTATTATGGGTATTTTGTTGAATGTAATTTAACTGAAAATTTTCAGATGGATGAAAATGTCTTAAACGAACTGAATGAACCAATTCAGTGTCAGTTTTATTAAGGGCATTGGGTCTATCAATTTCAAATAATACGTCAGAACATTTTCTTAAAACGGTATAAGGGCCTGAATAAGGGGGACTTAATTTCCTTGTATTGGGGTATTGAAATTCCTCATACATTACTAAGTGACCAACCTTGAAATCAGCTTCCTGAAATTTTTTATCATATCTAATCTTATTTATTTTATAATATTGTTCTGTTCTTTCTTTGGCTAATTTTTCTTGCTTCTTCTAAGGGAGGATATATCTCATTATCTTTTAGCGAAATTTCGAAGGTAAAATTACCATACATTAAGTAGGTTGAGGAAACCTGTTATTGTATGTGGAGTTTGATTATACTGATGGGTTACTTTTCTAGAATTTTGTCCATGGACTTTATTTGAACTATTACTAATTTCACATTTTAAGCGGTAATGATGGTTTGATTGACACGTTCAACCTTTCCATTGGTTTTGTGGTCTGTGAGAAGTAGTTAATAATTGAGTGACATTATGTTTTAAAAAATGCTTAAATTTTGAAGAGGTGAACGCAGTATTTCTATTACTTAAAATTTTTTCCGGTATGTGATTCTGAAAGATTTGTCTTAAACAATTTATATAAGTTTATCTGTTGCATTTTGATGGGAAAGTCCAAATGTACCTAGTTGCATGATCAATAATAATGTAAATATTTTTTAACAGAGTTGTAATAATTTAAAACCACCTACAATTTATCTATCGATAAAAGTTCAAAGGGTTTTTCACAAAGGGGAAGTGATTGCATCAGTCCGTATTTTCTCTGATGTGACTTATTTATTTGACAAGTTTCACAGTGTTTCACATAATTTCGCATATCAGTAATAATGTTTACCCAATAATATTGTGTGGTGATATTAATTTAACATGGTAGCTACACCAGGTGGCCAAATTTCTATGAGTTGTTTCCATTGTCTCACTCTAGAGCATTGGGTACAATTATTTTAGTTAAACCTTGTCTTTATCACAAAAACACCATCTCTCTTAAAAACATTTAGAGCTGATGTATTTTTATATTTTTAAATGACTTATTTCATTGATATCTAATAAAGGTTCTGGGGTGTATTAATTATATGATAAGCAATAGGATTTCTTGTTAACATATCAGCTTCAACATTAGTGCTACCTTTCTTCTTTATATTTTATATCAAAATCATACATAGAAACTTTAAAGACAATCTAAAAAGTCTACCCATGGGATTTTTGAAAAATTTTAAGCCAAACTAATGCATTATGTATGAACTGTGAAATAAGATCCATGAAGATAGCAATGGAATTTATCTAAACTTATCAATTATAGCTAGCATTCTAATTCAGTTATTGTATAATTAATTTCATAATTTCAGTCGTCTCGAGTGGAATGCAATCGGATGTTGATTTCCATTGGCTTTTTGTTGTTTGAGGGATACATGAGATTGTAGTTTTTTCTGTGGTATTCACATAAAGATGATAGGGATAATTTGATTGAATATAGCTAAAATGGGCTTTTGAAATTGCTGTCTTTAAGTTTTTGAAAAGATTGTTGACATTCTGGGGTCCAATTCCAATTCTTTTAAGAAGATTATTTAAGGGCATTCTTAATTTTGCATATTGAGGAATGAATTTATAATAGACATTAATACTACCAAGAAATCTTTGTAAATCCTTTACATTTCTAGGGGGTAAAAGTTTTTTAATTATTTCGACATTTGTATTATTTGAGTGTATGACCCTTGTTTTATTTCATATCCTAAGAAATCAATTGTATCTTTGCCAAATTTACACTTTGATAATTTTAATTTAATATTTTCTATTCACAAATTTAAAAAATTTTAAATCTTTTGCATGTTCTTTCAATTGATTCCGAAAATACTATTATATCATCAAATAATTTAATGCAAATTTTATTTGGTATTTATTTAAAATCTGTCAATAATAGCTCTTTGAAATATAGCTGCAGAATTTTTATATCCAAGAGGGTAAAACGATAAATTGAAAAAGACCATAATTTGATGTAAATGCAAGTTTTTCAGATTCATTATCATCTAATTTAATGTGCCAATAACCACTACATATAGGCTTCCATGGTTGAGGCAAAATTCTTGCATGTGTTAATTTGTCAAACTGCATTATTCGGGAATTGGCCTTGCATCTTAATCCTTTTGGGGATAGCATTTAGCTTTCTGTAATCGATACATAATCGTGTGTACGAAAGCATTATCCTTTTTTAAAAGCCAATGTTATAGGGGCAGCGTAAGAACTATAAGATGGGTTTTATTATTCCTGCTTTCAATAATGCATCTAATTGCTTTTTATTTCCGTATCATTTTTAAAGATGTCCTATATGGTCGATTTGCAATGGGTAATCTCCTTGAGGTAAGTATTATTTTAGGAGAATTACATTTTAACTCTCGCTCCAATATCAAACTTATTTTTAGCAAAGGCATGTTTATATTTATCAATAATCATATTAATAATATCATAATCACTATTAGAATTATTTCTATATTAAAGACATTATCAGTTTTTTTAGTGATAATTTTATTATTACTAAATTTAAGAGTTTCATTTTCTTTAATATTTTTCTTAGATTCATAATTTTAAAAAAAATTTTCTCTTTGAAAAAATTTTATTGTCACTAAAATTAATATTTAATTCAAAAATACTATAGTTTTATTAGAAATTATTAAATATTTCAGTTCTACATTTACTATGAGAATTTAATATTTTCAATAATTTCTCCTATTTTTCAATTGTAAAGTACTGCCCTCACTCACCTCAATTTCTCCATTGATGGTGGCAATTTTTGTTTTGATATACTCTACATTGTGGTATCCCTTGATTTGTGATATATATTTTTGGAATAATATTGACACTTGATCCTGTATCCAAGAGGTCATCAACTTGTTTGAATTTGATTCTGCCCTGGATGATCATAATCATGTTTGGATGAGGTTGGAATACAGATTATTGTTTTGTGTTCTCTTTTTGATGGGGGTAGAAAGTTGGAGCATTGGATCGCAAAACTGTCGGTCGTTGTGGAAATCGCTGGTTTCTGGATATAGGGTCGGCCGCTGAAGTGAAAAGGAAGGGTGATGATAAGGTGATGGAAACTGAGGAGAGTATACCTTATATCTTGTATTGGGGTTATGGTATCCGGATGTTGAGATTGGTCATTTCTCCAATTCCATCCTCCATATTGTTGTCTATGGGCAAATTGATGCATGATAAGGTATTCTTGTCATTGGATACTTTGGGTATATAACTTCATTTCCTTAATGATTTTGATTTTTTTCTTGGATATCTAAGAGTTTCATTTTTTTTCCTTCAGTTCCTCTATGTTGCTGCAGCTTTGTAACTGTATTTCTATGGCTCTATTTTCTTTAATCCTTATGATGTAATATTTTTCAGCTTCTTCCGTGTTTATCCGGATGCGATTTCTTTTACTCTGTAGAAATATTCTATGTGGGTCTCTTTTGAGGTTTTTTTGTTTTAAATAATTGAAGATGTATCTCCGCTTGATTGACTTGTGTTCCGAATTCATGTGATAAATTATTTTTCAGTTCGTAAAAAACTTTTAGGATAGATTGTAATTGGATGTAAGTCTTCACAGCTCCATCTACTAACTTGATTATAAATAGGATTTTCTGTTTCTCTGGTATATTGGAAGGAATTCAAATGTACTTTCTCAAAAATTTCTAATGAATGTTTGGATGGGTATTTCCAGGTTATATTTTTGAAAAAGTCTGTAGATCTTCAAATTGAATATCATTTTTAATAATGGTTATAGGGTTGTTGTAATTTTTCTTCATCAGCATCTAAATTCTCTTCTTGCTTAATTTTAATTTCATTCATTGTTTCATTTTGAAGTATGACTTTCTGAAATCTTGTTAGAGAAGAGGATGATTCTATTTCTTTGGCGGTAAGAGCGATGTTCTTTCGGGGATTACTAGCGCGGTTTCTTTTTCCGTACCATAGATTGACTTCTGGTAAACGTCCTCAGCTAACAAATGTAGAGTGCCGTCAGTCTTCCATAAAATTCTTTCATATCAGTTATTACTGCAAAGGGCTTTCGTTTTTATATTAAAATATTTTATAAAAAGATTAGCTTACATTAAGATCACAGACAAAGATCCTGCCGGGCTTTAATTTGGTCATGATTTTTAAGACAGAACAGATTAAAGTTAGAAAAGTGAAAAGACAACCTCTTTATTCTTTCATTTGTACATTGTTCTGACACCGAGAGCAGGGAGGAAAAAGCACGCCATGGTGGTG
>BMAU01005231.1:0-14904 GCA_019973935.1 Trichonephila clavipes
CTACTAAACCACATGGCTCGATAGAATTCCGACTCTTTGAGATCAGATCTCTAGATTTCATAACCCAAACAATCAATCCTAATGCAAACAAATAAATTTAAAAATTAAGATAAAGCACTGCAAATTTCTAATTCTTTAGTAGAGTAACAAATGTAAAAGAAAATTGTTTGTAAAAAGTCCTGCAATTAAAATATAATAAAATTCGGTATTTTAAAATCAGTTCATATATATTCAAGGGAAATCTACAACCTTTCATAATACTTATTATCTAATGCCTCAAATTTAGTCATTTGCATTTTTTCCCCTTTTCAACTTTGTTTTATGAACTAGGAAACTGCATTTCATGAAAGGTTTCTGTAATATACTCCTGCGTATAAAAATTTACATTTTGAGGAATAATGCTATATGCTTATAATTAGAACATCAATTTTTATTTTATATTAAAATATTATTTATATATTATTTTTTAAGAGCCGCAGCTGAGTTGGGATTTAATTTTGATTTTACCAAAAGCCGATTATGTGAAATTCTGCAAGTGCTAATTATAACATGAAACGGACTCTTAGGTGGTGTTGCGTACAAGTTAGAATAACACCAGTTAGCGAACCAGTTTATGTATCACAGTGGTATTCAAACTTTTTAAACTCACGGAACCCATAGAACTACAAAGTATTTTTCGGGAACCCCATTCCACACACACACAAACAATAAAAAGAATACAATTTTAGATAATATTTAAAGTAGATCAACGTGTGTGTTATAGGTACTTCATGTAAAGACAATTTTAAGAAAGTATTGTATTTTTTATTAAAAAAATTTTACTGTAATTTTTTAACATAATTTATATACTAATAATATTAATTTATGATAAAGCGTCATCTACCCATGTGTTATATTCAGTAACTGAGATATGTGATTGCATTTTTTATACAAACTACAAAAGTCTAGATTTATTGAAATCATCTGCAACCTCATTTCATATTCAGAGAGAGTGTATAATTTTTTAAAAACATTTTTTTCTTTTTTGTCCGCAGATACACTGAGAAATGTTTTTTACTTAAGTTCATATTACTTAAAGAAGTTTTAATGAGTAAGTTTTACATGAATTGTGCAAATTAAACAACAACAACAAAAAACTGTTTGCATATCTCAGTCGAACAAAAAACCACATTTGTTAAGTCTGTAGATCTAATAGCTGAACAAAGGATTTTTTTTATTTATAACAGCCCGAAACTAGGTCGATTTTTGAGAACACTTTCCTAAGCATATCTTTATTCAGCAAAAGAAACACATTGTTACACATTTTGTGTAATGAACGCTTAAAATAGTGTAAATAATTTATATCTGGATGTGTAATACATTAATATTACTTTCTGTTGTATTTGTTTTATGTTAAATTTGTAATATTCGCACAAGCAACGCTATTCCTTACATTATAATGGTGATTCAATATAAACATAGCGAAATGTGGGCGATAAAGCCGAGTTGACATCATTTTTGGCGACCCTGTTAGAAAATTGGCGATTGATGGAAGGGTGTAGAAGTTGATATGCTGTAGCGCCACCTGGTGGGGAGTTGCAACAAAGATGATAGCACAAAAACCTTCTTAAAAATACATATACATGCCAATTTTCATAGTGATCGGTTGAACGGTGTTGGAGTGATGCGATTTTATATATACAAACATCCATTTTTATATACACTCATGAACAAAAAATTAGTGCACCAAGAAGGAATCGTCAAAATGAAACGAAATTTTACATACGTAGTGACTACTTTGATATAAGTAAATGATTAAAACATTAAAGAAAAAGGATAATTGATTTTAGAGAAAAAGGCAAAAGAACGGAGAATGTAATACCCTGTTAAACCCCATCCAGCGCAAATGCACGATGCGATATGATCGGGCATTGAGGCATACAAGTTCTGTATGATGTCTTGAGACATTTAGTTTCATATTTGCTGTTACCTTGCCTCTAGTTCGTTCAAACTCGTGGGATGCCCAACTCACCGTCCCAAATGATCACAGATATGCTCGATTGGAGACAAATCTGGGCATCGGGCAGGCGAAGGAAGGGTAGTAACAGTGCGGAGACAGTCTTGTAACACCTCTGCCGTGTGAGATCGAGCATTTTCTTGTGTTGAAAAATGGCTCCTGAGAGCCGTGGCATGAGTGGCAACACATGTGGTTGCAGGATGTCATGGACATACCACTGGGCTGCTATGGTGCCACGGATCAATACTAGGGGTGACCGTATATTGTAGGCAATGGCACCCCACATCTTTCACATCAGCTGTTGGTCATCACCATCAGCTGTCGCTGTAAAGCAAAGGCAGGATTGAGGCGTTCACCACGGGGTCTCCACACACAAACACGAATCTCATCACTGCTGAGATTGAATCTGGATTCGTTGCTAAAGACTACCTGGTTCCATTCCGCTGCAGTCCAGTTTTCTTGGGCGTGGAAAGTTTCCAGTTTCCTAATTTTTTTTTTTGTCTTTAAGTGTATTTTGATTTTTATGACTCTATATTTCAAAAAATAAAAACTCTTTTACAAATTTTTTTATATATTTCAAATATAAAATGTAGATTTAATACGTTGATTTGACATATGTAATAAAAAAGAGGCCATTTTTGAACCTACAGTGATAAAATAACTACGCAGCAAGAGGGATATAAAGTCGTTTAGAAAAATTAAAAGAAAGGAATTATTACATATATCAATCTATATGAAAGAAAAAAAAAGCGACTAACTCATTCACTCACTCACTTACTCATCACGATATTTCTGAAACTATTAAACCTACGGACTTGAAATTTGATAGGAATGTTTTTTTCATAAAGTAGAGATCCGCTAAGAACAGATTTTTTGAAAATCGAACCCAAGGGGCGTTAAGTAGGAATAAGGGGACGTTATAAAAAAATATTTCAAATTTTAAACTACTGGGCAGTCTTGAAATTTGGTAAACAGATTCCTTTCATGGAGTAGATATCCGCTACAAAATGGTTTTTATGAAAATTGACCCTCAAGTGGCGTTGTAGAGGATTAAGGGGCGTTATAGATAAATATTTCCATTTTTAAACTATTAGACGAACAGTCTTGAAATTTGGTAAGGATATTCTCCTTTTATCGAGTAGAGATCCGTTACAAAATAGGTTTTGAAAAAATTGACCCCCCCAGGGGCGTGGTGAGGGATTCAGCGGTGTAATCGATAAATATTTCAGTTTAGTAGGAAAATTAGTAGGCAAGTTTCTTTCATGGAACAGAGTATTTCTAAAGCGTTTCTGGGAAAATGGGACCCCAAGGGGTTTGCAAGGGGTCATGGGGAGTTATAGAAAAAATTCCTGTTTTTGTATTGTTAGACCCATATACATGGAATTTGTTAAGCATGTTTTACTGTTGAATAGAGATATGCTAAGAACGGATCTTACGGAAATTGACTCCTATAGTAGGGAAAGTGGTGGTGGGGCTATTGGGGTGAATTGACAAAAAAATTCCGTTTTTGGTCTGTTAGATTTAGACTTGAAATGTGGTACGCATGTTTATTTTACGGAGTAGAGATCCACTGAAAATTAGTTTTGCAGAAATCTACTTGGTTTTTAGTTTACTAGAACGCAAAAAATCTCATTTAATATACTTAAATTTTAAAAATTATTAAATAGAAGTTCTGTCTTTTTTATATCAAGAGGCGGGAGTTACAAGTATATTTTTCAATACAATCGAATTCTTGATGCTACGACATATATAAATATTTTACAAATATATAAACAGTATATTATTATACATCATGAAATACCTAGCAAAGAGGGTGGGTAACGGCTAGTATATATAGATACGTAGTAGCGCTCACAGAAATTTTTCAAGGGGAAAGGGGGCTCTAGGGTTGAAAGTCCACCATTCTTGTATCATGACCTTTTGATTTTGTCGGTTTTCGGGAACAAAAAACAGTAAAAAAACTAATTATTGAATAAATAATTAGCATTAATTAATAAAATTAATTCTTAATAACAAACAATTAAATTTACGTACTACATACTTAATCGGAAAAAATCAAGGGCTTTGAGGGGACCCTAGGACTTCCCCCCTTGTGTGCGTTAGTGGCTCCATCTGTTCAGTTGGGCGTCGTTTGTGTTCCGTGTAAGACATGTTTTACAAAGTGCTTGTTTAGTGCGTTGGTTCTTAACTGAGAACTGGAAAATGATCTAATAAAAGATCAATTTAAAGTTTTGTTTTAAGCTTGGCAAGACACTGACAGAAACTTATTCGATGCTGGTACATGTTTATGAAGACCAAGCGCTGTCCATGAAGTGTGTGTACGAGTGGTTCGAGAGTTTTCGAGAAGGCTGGGAAAGTGTTTCTGACAACCCTGTAGCTAAAGACCAGCGACCTCCGTCAGTGACGAAAACATTGAGTGAGTAAATTAATCACGAAATATCGTCGATTAATTGTGTGCATGATAGGTGGACGAGGAATGCTGCAAAGTACATTGAAATTTTGACCCGTTTCATGAAACGTCTAGGCAGGGTACGGCCCTAGTACGTACAACAAGGTACATGGTTTTTTGTTCACGACAATGCTAGCCCTCACACAGCCAATATCGTCAAACAGTTCCTGACAAAAAAGTGGGTGGTGCAAATTGAACATCCACCATTCTCACCAAATCTCAATCCTCCAGACTTCTTTCTATTCCCACGACTCAAATTCACTTTGAAAGGAAAGAGGTTTGACGATATTTCTGACATTCAACGAAAAGTGAAGAGGCTTTTGAACTCTATCTAAAAAGAAGACTTCTTGCAAAGTTTCCAGGACATGTATAGCAGATCTCAGCGGTGCATAGTTATTGGAAGTGACTATTTTGAAGGATAGTAAGAGGAAACTTTCGTGAACATTTCATCTGAGTTAATGTTACAGAACTTTTAACCGAACTTTATTGTCACAGGTTTTGTTTCAGGTGTGTTTTACTCTTAAAGAATATTCACATGAAATAATTTTCAGAGGTTAAAAAAATATATATCTTTATATATAAAATATATATCTTTATACATAAAAATCTTCCGTGCGTGTGTTTGTCACCTAAACTCCTCTTAAATGGCTGGACCGATTTCGATGAAATTTTTTCTGTGGGTTCAAGTAAATTCGAAAATGGTTTAGATTCACAATTCGGTCCGATATCGCAATTAGTTAAAAAGATATTAATTAAAAACATTAAAAAATACAACTCAACATTCACCTGCATTGTTGTAACAACGCTATTGTTATAAACAAGTATTATAAATTTTTTTTTTAAATCAATTCCTACTTAGATCAAACAAGAAAAAATTTATTTTAGCTACTTTTTATTAAATAGTTGCAATTAATATAAATATGTATATGCATATGACAGAATCACAATATTAAGCGGTAATTAATTTTTATTAATTATCATTTAAGTATCGTATTGTCATCCAAAACAATCGTGTATATAAAATTTCCTTTCAACGGAATGCTTTAATACGTGAGAAAAAAAAACCTTTTCAAATTTTGACATAAGTCGCCAACGAGGCTGTGTTTGTAATTTTTAAATAATTAGTTTTAATCAATTAATTTTTATTAATTATAATTATATATATTATTGTATTGTCATCCAAAATAATCATGTACATTACATTTCAGCTCAACTGAGCGTTTTAAAATGTATTTTATTAACGATTGAAAATTTCAGCAAGATAAATAAATAAATAAACAAATAAAATATGTATAGAGATCGTGAGCTAATAGTAGGAATTGAAAAAGACGTAAGTTGGCGTCGAAAATTGATTTTCAGCCAAACTGCCCAAACCCGGTCTTTATTATTACGAAAATGCAGACGATTCACGCTTTTTAGCGTTTTTAATATCTTTTAAAATGTATGTAATTCTTCTGTGCGTAACCGAACTCCTCCTAAATGGCTGGACCGATTTTGATGAAAGTTTTTGTCTGTTCCAGTGGACTCGAGAATGGTTTAGATTTATAATTCGGTTTAGAAATGTTTAATTAATTTTTTATTTATAAATTGTTGATCTTGGAATGTTTTAAATTCGATCCGACAGACTGCGCTACGATCGCAGTATAGAATATTCAAAAGTCTTTTATTATAATTCAAGTTGGTCCCGACAGTTGGTGATGTGATCATTTCAGGAAAACACTTTCTCACTTCTTGTTATTATTTTGTTGAAATATAAATCGTGTGTTAATTAAATTATTACATTCAGATGTATTTAGTGTTTGAAATTTTACTCAAATTTTACTCAAAACGGTCCAGATTGTTAAAGTTTATTCATAAAAATTTGGAATTTTGGAATTTAAGATGTGTGTACAGGACAACGTCTGTCGGGTCCTCTAGTATATATATATATATATATATATATATATATATATATATATATATATATATATATATACTCAAATGAACTGTTCTAATACTTTACAAAATTTCGTTATAAAGCAATACATAAAAATGAGTCGTTTAATACTATTTAAATAAAAACGGGAATCATTCCTGAATCTGTTCATATTCCTTTTCCCATCTGTGCTATCCTATATCCATGAGCTCGAATACTCAGGGCCAATAAGGAGTTTCTCATATTGTTCGTGCATTGTTCATAATGATGAATATGCATATATGGAAACAGATAACAGACATAATCACTATTTATTTGCATAAAGGACTGTATTACCTTTGGCGCTGTGGGTTGATTGTTATTTCAGTCGCAGCGTATAGTTACCGAGATCAATTTGCGCTTTTAGTCAGTGTGACATTTAACAATTAATACAGCTCGAACTGCTATATCTCTAGCACTGGATACCTTATCGTACTCTTTGGGATACCACTGACCGACAATTTAGATTGTATTTAATGGGTAAGATGAACTAATTTAATTTCAATAAACCCGGGAAATGATTTTGAAATGAGTTTGAAGGAAGAATCCTGTTTTGAGGATGGCAATAGATTTCCTGAGCTTTTTGACCTATTTTAAGAAGGCAGTAATTTCATTTAAAAGAGATGAACAAAGCAGGCTATTTGTAAGAAAGATGTTTATTGTATTCGACTACCCTAAAATCATGATTTTTTAAAAAAATGGACAATTTTTTAAATTTTTTATTGACCATCTTATTAGTTTCATAAAAATACCAAGGTTTTTATTTTCCATTCTCTAGAACAAAAAACACAGGTGTTTTAGTAAAAGCAGATGCCATAACTTTACATAAGATGTCAAACTTTAGAATGCGTTTTACTCGAAATGTGTTTTTTCCGAAAAACTCAAATGGGGACAGCGATTGCTCAAAAAGTTTTTAAAATAATTTGCTGAAATTTTGTGTGTATGTTCTGTACAACAGCAGAAATGTTTTAACCTTCAGATTTATCAATCACTGTTTTATTACAAAATTTACAGTTCTTTATGTGAATACAAACACTGTTTTTTTAAGCAATTTCATATAACAGTAAGATAAAGTGCTCTAGTTTTTGTAAAAATTAAAATATCTCTTATTTTGAAGGTCACTTCAAAAGGAATAGCAAAGTAATACATCAAAATTGAAAAATTGAGAATTTGTTCACTTACTATTTTGGCCCCGTTTATGCAATATTTTGGCAATTTTTATCCATTTTTTCCCATTTTAGTAGTACCGTATTTTCCTGTATATAATCCGCAGCGGCGTATTATACGCAGAGCCCTTTTTTTCGAGTAAAAATAAACATCGTATAATCCGCAGCGGCGTATAATCCGCGGCAGTTTTGGCGGCGAATAATCCAAAAAATATAAATTGCCGATAAGGAGACACATAAAATAAAAAATATACTTAAAAATAGAAGAAATTGTTTAGAGGACAACATTTATAATAAAACACATCTATTTAAATATGTATCATAATATATTTTGTACGATAATCTCAATAAAACAAAAAAATTCTCTGCTACTGCCATCTTCTATGTTTTAAGTTAAGCAAAACATTGCAAGCGGAAAAAATTAAAAAAAATTAAGATCCCCCTTTTACACTTATATACACTTTCAAAATAAAAATATCTTGAATGATGAAAAAATTTATTAACAGTTAAAAAAGCCTTCAAAATCTGATTCATCAGATTCGGAAATGAATAAATTTATCAAATCTTCGCGTAACACATCTGAGTCACTCGATAGTAAAGACTCTTCATCGTCAGAGTCATTTTTGACAATAATATTACATTTTCGGAAAGCGTTCTTTACTGTAGTTTCAGCGACGTCATTCCATGCTTTCAGGACCCAGCGGGAGACATTTTCATATGATGCCCGCTTCAATTTTCCCGTTTTTGTATAGTTTTTTTCTCCATCGGACATCCACTGTCCCCATAACTTTCTAAGTTTGGATTTGAACGATCTATTAATACTGACGTCTAAAGGCTTCAATTTTTTGTCAGTCCTCCAGGTATTATGGCAATTTTTGCCGACGCGGACTTGAGAGCATTTTTTACGTTTTCACTCACATGTGATTTCATAGAGTCCATAATTAAAAATGCTTTGGACGAAAAAAAGAATTTTTTCTTTTTCTCCAGATAGTCTGCAGCCATGACAACATGATTTGCTCATTCATCCAGCCATTTTCATTCGCAAGAATTTCCACACATTTAGGAAAGTTTTCTTTTGGGAGCGTTTTTCTTTTAAAAATTAACATCGGCGACAATTTCAAACCATTTGCAGCACAGCATAAAACTTCAGTAAATGATGATCTTTCATTTCCAGTAGTATTTATAGGAATACTACTTGCTCCTTGAACGTCGACGGTCCTGGTAGGTGGAATATCAAATGATAATGGAACTTCGTCGTCCATATTATATATATATATATATATATATATATATATATATATATATATATATATATATATATATATATATAAATCTCAAATCCTCTGTAAAATTATTTTCAACAATAATTTGCTTGCAAAATGTTAAAAAGTCGTCAGATTTTTTTCCCCAGTCATCAGGTAATTTCTGTCCGAACGACAGAAATTGACGACTACTGCGACAGAAATTGACGACTACTGCGAATTGTTGAACGACTACGAACGACTAAATTGTTTCTCTTCATAAACCGGTAACACCACGTGGGCCCACCAGATAAGTTAACAATATTCATTTCGCGTGCAATAACACTCGGGCTTTCATTCTGATGCTAACTTCGAGACAGCTTTCCCATCGTCCCTTTCTTTTAAAATCCATTTATTTATTTCTACCTCTAATTCTGGCCAGTGAGGTTTTCCACGATGATCGGCCGTTTTACGTCTATCGCAATTTTCGAAGTTGGTCTTGTTCCTTCTCCACAAACGAATATTCTATTCGTCAACGTTGAAAAATTTTGCAGCTTCTCGATTTCCGACTTCGTTAGCCTTCTCTACAGCGTTTAATTTGAAGTCTGCAGTTTAGCTAACACGCTTACGCTTCATCATGATAAAAACTTTCAAAGGATGCAACACCTCTAGTCAAGATAAAGTTGTAAATGACGCCAGCGACTTGTAACTGCTATTTCCTTCCGAAGAACCGAATTCGTTCTTGAAAGTAATTGGACAAAAACTAATTATGGCCGTAATACGTCAGCCGAGTCGTGAAAGTGCCATCTATTATTTATTTTATAAAACATAAACAGCATTTCTTTCAAAACTTTGTTAACTTTTCTGATGGAGAATGTTTTTTCTCAGATAATCCGCGGCGGCGTATAATCCGCACAACGAAATTTTAAACTTTTTTAACACATAATCCGCGGATTATATACAGGAAAATACGGTAATAATTTATTTTTCACTTCTTAATTTTAATCTTTTTTTCTTAAAATGTACTAAATAAATCTAAAAACCACAAAAAAAATATCCATGTATCCATTATTTTAAAAAAGTTATCGCAAGTAGTCGGATACCTTAAAAGAAGTTATATGTAAGAAGAATTATATTACATAAGATGCTATTATAATTTACAGCTGAAGAAAATTGTTAAAAAACAGCGGAGATTCAAAATTCACATGCAATAACAATAATAAAATTATACTACATAAAAGAATTAAGAGAAAAATTAAATGCATAAGCAATACAATGTATTCAAATTTGCCCTTTTTATCGAGATGTATTTGTGCAAGATTCTGAATATTCGGATCGAATAGATTTCGAGGCGTCACTGTAAACTCTGATGGTAAATGGATTGTCTAGGAAACGAAAAGCTGGAAATTGACTTTCAGTCATGTTTATCTATCATACTTTGAAAGTAAAGAAACAGCTTTAATAACATCCTCTTTTCCTGATTTTCTTCAAAAATAGCTGTCAGTTGAATTGAATGTTATGTGAAGTTAATTTGATTACATAATTTCAATGATAAACACGCTTGCACTTTGTCATATAAAACAGTAAAATAAAAGTTTTTTGGCGTAATGCTCTGTATCTTTGCTGTATGTCAGAATTTACACTGAAAAAAAGGAAGGTTCACTAAAAATATGAACATTAATGTGAAAATAATCTCACGCAAATAAATTATTCCTAGAAAATGTTAATGTTTGAGGGAAATTTTTCTGCTGATGGATATTTATTTTGGAATAATTGCTTAACATTTCATTCTAAATGTCTGGAAACTATAAAAGTGTTTGTCAAATTTTCAGAATAACAGTCAAAAAAGGAAATATTATAACTTGGAGTTTAAGAAAAAAACTGTTAGTCACAATACTTTCCAATATTCGTGTGGTAAGGATTAGCATAAAAATCAACTTACAAGGAATAAATAATAAAGAACAAGAAAAAACCTCATATATGTGTTTCGTTTTTCCATCATGACGTATGTAATTAGTAAATCAAACAAAGCTTTAAAATACATAGCTCATAAATTAAAAAAAATGAAGTAAAATACTTTTTATATTAATTACTTATAGGTAGTTGAAAAGAGTTTAAAAAGCTTGTTTCATAAAATTATTCTAATCTGTAATTTTATTACTTTACAGACTCATGAACAATTTATGAATATTTTAGTTTTTTTAATGCATTAATTCTTATTTTTTAGTTTTTGACTAAAATAATTACTATACTATGTAGCTGAGTTTTTCTCTAATTGTTAATGAGTGAGTGAAAAAGGATATATTTGTGTATTTTTATTCAATTTTATCTCGTGAATGAAATGAATATGTTTTAATTTGAATAATTACTTATAAAATGATTATCTCATTTCAAATTAACTTATGGAACCATTACAATAAGATAGCTATGTTTATATCATTATTTGCCGAAAACAAAAACAGAATATGATGAAAAAAAAATAAAAAGATTTGAATACAATTTTAATAAAAAAACTTTGTATAAAATTTTAAAACAACAAGGATGTTTGTATATAAATTCAAATTATGCAGCATAAATTTATAAAAGAATAATAACCACAGAGCAATTAGAATATAAATAAAACTTACAATATAAAAGATTTTCCACTTAGAAGAATTTAGAAATTTGAGTATTTAGCTGAGGAATCAAGAGTAATGCCAAATTAAGCACAATAAATATTTAACTGTGGCAGGTGTTTAATATAGACAAATGCTTAAATGTCCTTTCAGTTTGAAGAAAATTGTGTTACATTATTCTGTGTAACACAATATACAGAGAAATTTCCTAGTTATAGAAATGATTCTCAATTTTATTATTTTCAATATATAGAGAGATTTTTCACATATATAAAAAACTTTATTAATATATTAATTTTTTAATTCTGCAAACTTTTATCTAAAACTCTTACAAATTTTTCATTGTTTTGTAAAATATAAAGTGGAGAGAGGGGACAACCCTTTTTACATATTTTCAGTTTATTCATAGATATATATTCCTCAAAATAAACATTGAAGAATTAATAAATACATTTGAGAGAAAACTTGGGAAAGATTTCGTACATGCCTTGAATGTTTTAGAGATACACATGAACAAAAAAATGTAAAACTTAATGTACAAAGAAAAAAGACTTAAAAAAAAACAGAGATAAAAGTTTTCAAATATTTATTGAGAGAATCGATTTCAAAGAATCGAATGAATTGCAGGAGAAAAAGTGGAAGATCATTATCGAAGATACAATTTCGTTTCCTTTTTTCGTTGACAAAATGATTTTCTTTCTCTTGTTACCAACACTTGCAGATATAGTTATTCCTGCTCAATAAACATTAATAAAGACATTTCTGCTCGACAGATTTTTATCAAATAAAATCTTTGAACAAACTATTCTGTCTTTTTTCATAACATAATCATTTTAAAATCGGAAAAAATAAGAAAGAACAACTTTCAAAGTATAACAGAAATCAATCATTGTATAAAGATTAGGTTTTGAATAAGGATTTCTTATTAACTTTGGATTTTTGATTACTTACAGTAACATTAACTTCGATATAGAATTTAAGAACAATGTAAAGAAAAGAAGAATTCTATCTTGTGCCTGACTATTTTTTTTACTATTGTTGCTTAAAAACATTTCTGTATATATTTGCGTTTATTTTTTCTCATAGGAAAGTAAATTCTTTATGTATAATGCATATCAACAGTAATGAAATGATTACTGAAAATGTGGTTAATATGGCACTGTAATGAAAAAAAATGGGAAACCATAATCAAAGCTAATAGTTTTACAAAATTCAATGCATAAATATTCTTTTAAGGCTATTTTACATTAATAATTTTTACATCAGATCATTCATAGAATTACAATGATTTCCATAATCATTATTAAGGTATCAAAGTGATAGTAAATCTCATATTTTGTTTCATATTTTACCTTTGTTCTTTACCAAACATGTTAAAGTATGGAACGTGATCTTATCTTTATTCATAAGAAAAATGTATCACGCAAAAAAAAAACCCTGGTCGAATACATATTTATTCAAATGAAACATGCGCTTATTGTTTTTGAAAATGTGCGACATGACAAAAAATATTCTGATTAAGAGCCATTAATTCCTTCCAATGAATTATTGTGTGTAATATTTGTTTACCATTGTATTGTATTGTACCATTTATGATATCTTAATTAAAAATTTGTCTCATTAATTTATAGATGATTTAAGATTTCTGAAACTTTTACTACATTTTCTAAACTTTCAAGAAGTTTTATTGAAATTTCAAAGGATATCTCACGAAAAACCAGATTTCGTTTTACATTCTCCATGTGTATAATATTCCTCCATTATACTTATAAGTTGAATAACTATTGAATATACAAACAAATTTCTTTTCAAATAGATAATTAACGAACTTTTGCTCTTTCCAAGAGATTTTAATTTACAATTTTGGTTTAACTTTTTGTTATTGTTCGTTTAATTATTGTACAGTTCTGGTGTAACTTATTTTAGCGAATTGTTCCTTCAGATTTTAAATGCTAACCATCAAAGCCGTATTTCCGTAGTTTCCCTGACTACGATATTTCCTGTTTTTAGTGACCCATTGTTAACTTTTCTCAGTTCTTCGAATTATTTCGATATGTTTACCTTTTGTTCATTTACTTAGCAAAGATTATTTTTGACAGCATACGAATTACTGAACCCGATTACTTTCACTAGTTTCTTTTTAGGCAGTAATTGTATTAAATAGTTGCTCATATTTAATACATGGTTTTAAATTGCATTTCTATTTTTGTGTCAAAAATATAAGTTACATTTTAAAATTTTATACAAAATATAAAAACTAATCTAAGGGAAGGAAGGAAAAGAAATAAACTATTCCTTTTCTCTCAGAAGATAAAGCCACCCACAGAATCATATTACGAATATTACGGGAAAGTGTACAATATAGAATAATATTATACTGTTTAATCGCCGTAAGACAATAATAGAGTTATTTAAAATATAGACACACACAATTTTCGTCTTAAATTAATTACCAAACTATTGAATGGCAAAACAATTAGAATAATTTATTTTTAAGATATTATTATACTATTTGGAATCAAAGACGATTCTATTGATTATACTTTTAACAAAAGGGAAATAATACGAGTAAATCTTAGTATAGAAACTCTCCACACAGTGAGTAAAAGTAAATCCAGCACACTTATTTACTAACGATGTATGATGCAATATTAGTGTATTTAAATTATGAGGTTCTTCGCCCCGAATCCCTCACATTGCTACAAAGTGTGACGTAAATAAACAATCAGTCAAACAAGCAAGCTATGCTAGTACAACATCCGTCATCACAAGCACTTTTATAATCACTCCATTTTTCTATGAAAATATTAAAAGAAAAATTAAACTGAAGGGAATTTTAAACAATTTGAGAACAGAAAAAATTACGAAATGAGGATAACCACTGCAAAAAGAATAAGAACCAGATTTAGAAGAAAAATAAGAATCCAAAGCTTACATTTTATATGTTGATTCGGGTTTTCCTTTCGTAATATCGGGATGAAAAATTATAAAATGTTTTCATTTATCTTTAGGAAATTCCACAAAAGCAACTACACAAAAATACCTATAGATAGGGAAACTACGCACTCTTTTTTTTTTTTTTTTTTGTTGTTGTTGTTACTAATGCCATCTGAACGGCAAAAGCCAGATCAAGCCACATGTAATTCATCATGGTAGGGCTAATTGACGTCTGTCGTTAACCGTAGCTTTTGAGCACCATACAGGCGACAGAATGATTTAGCTAAGTTTTACTCCAATTTTGAGGGAAAAACACCCTGGGGAGGACCTCTTTAGCTCCTTCCACCAACCACACGAGAGAGAGGATTTACGACTCGAAACTATTTTAAGTACCCCCATGCCGTGAAGGCAGTATTCTTTTACAGACATCCATGTCTTCTCCGATATTCGTGCCCCGGGGCCAATGGCCCCGCAGTCAGCGTCGCTAACCACTACACCGGATGGGCGACACTACGCACTTTTATTCAGCAGCTGAAAATACTATTT
>BMAU01005232.1:0-29478 GCA_019973935.1 Trichonephila clavipes
CGCGACAGAAACTTCCAGAAATAAAGAGTGTTTTTTTCCAGGTGTAGAGAAGTTTAAGTTGGCATTACTTTCCAAGATGGCGACCGATTTAACAGCTAGTTAAGTGATTTATTCTCAGTTTGGTTTGGCAATTCATCAAAACGACTCATCAAGCAAGGCGTAGATTCGTCGAATGGGCCCAAAACTGAGATTGCCGTTGTTTCGATTTTCGCGAAAGCGAATTTTGTTTAGCGATGGGGAAGTGAGTGCTCCCAGTTGAATGGCTACGTCAACGAAACAAAACTGCCGCATTTGGGTGAAGCTAATCCACAAGTGTATGTCGAAACACCGTTCTCGAAAAAGCGACTGTTTGGTGCGCTTTATGGGCTGGTGGAATCCTTCTTCTACAAAAACGATGAGGCCACAACGTTACAGTCAATGGTGATCGGTATGAAACCATGATTACTAACTTTTTTTTTTCATTCCTAAATTGAACAATCATGATGTCAGGGCTGTGGTTCCAACAAAGACGGCGCAACATGTCACACAGCTCGTGCCACAATCGATTTATTGAAAGACACGTTTGGTGACCGCCTAATTTCACGTTTGGACCTGTGAATCGGCCTCCAAGATCTTGTGATTTAACACCACTTTGAACTATTTTCTGTGGGGCTATGTAAAGTCATTGATCTATGCGGATAAGCCACAAACACTTGACCATTTGGAAGACAACATTCGCCGTGTTATTTGCCGATGGCGCGACACAAATGTTGGGTGAGTGAGTGAGTGAAGACTTAACGTCGCACTGTTCAGCTGCACGAGGGCTTTTGGCGACGGACCACGTAATTTGAACCATGGTCAAGTGACGTGGACGACACCTGAGATGACACCCCACTCCTAACTACCACACCACACCAACGGGAGGACATTTCAGCTCTCGACGATTTTAGCGTACATCGCTGCCCTACACGGCCTGTCTTCAGTATTACTGGGCTCGAACTCGTCACAAAACCAGCCACGATCCGATGCCTATACCACTCTTCTACCGCGGCCAGCCACAAATGTTGGAAAAAAGTCATCTAAAAATTGACGTCCAGATTGGACTACATCCGAGCCAGCCGTTGCAGTCATATGCCAGAAATCATATTTAAAATGTAATGCTACAAGATTATCCTTTCGAATAAAAAAAATACATGTCAATAGAATAATACATCGTTGTTTTATTGCAATTTAAAGTTCTATACCTCTAAAAAAAACACCCTTTTATAACCGCTCGTGTCATTAAATCGTGACATTAGTGGAGAGATCCACTACTTTCTAGACGATTCCAGAGGTTTCCGAACTCGCCAACATGGTCACAAATGATGCCAAATTGTCGCCAAAAGTCACCAAATTGGCGCCAACTTGGCTCTACCGCCAGATTTCGCTTCTTTCTCTTTCGCCAAATAAAACAACATAATCAAAATATTGAAAGAAATATACGAAAAAAGAAACCAAAGCAATAGAAAAAGCAAACAAAAATAAGTTAATAAAAAATTGCAAGTTTTTTCATCAGGAAAAACAATCTGAACTAGGTTCATTTTTTTCATAGGTCTGTAGTCTAGACGTGAAAAGAAGAAAAGGAGAAATGTGATGACAAGAAAAGGGTCGAAAATAGAGAATGATCACTAGGGTACCCCCAGGTTCGTGAGACCCTTGTTTACCAAAGATAGTAACCCCTGGGGAAAAAGAAAAGATCACTAGGGTACCTCGGGATTGTGACACCGGTACTCACCCTAAAGGAGGTGAGCCCCCGAGGCCAAGTTCTCATTGAATCGCCATTATAACGCAGCAAGGGGCGGCATTGTTTGTGAATAGTACAATTTTAACATGAAATGAGTATAACATAGAGTCATATAAATGCATTAAACACTCAAATACAAATTATTTACACTATTTACACAAAAATTCGTAACAATATTATATGCCTGTGGAGTTTGAAATTTTCTGTCGAAAATACAAGATAAGAGGGATGAACAAACAAGAAGTGAAGCTCAATTGGTATGATGCATGTAATGGTAAATCTTAACGAAATGCTTCACATCAATATTTTATTATAACGTTAATTAAAAACACACAAAATGACAGTAAAATAGACACAATCGAATCTATTCAAGGATGATGACGTTTAGGTCACCAAGACCTTGAGAATGAAAAAAAAAAGGTTTACAATACATCTTAAAAAAAAAAAAAAGATCGAAAGGTTTCGGTGCCGGGTCATTTTTTATTCAGAATACATATAAAGTAAAAAAAAAAAAAAGATTTATAAGAAAATTTCAACTATAATATATTAACTACATGCATGATTCACTTCATTCACTTATCTACTCCAAGAACTCTATTAACGTCATTATTGCTTTCAAAATTAAAAAAAACAAACAAACCCGAAACATGTTTTTCAATGTAGTTGAAGAGAACGCTATAAACAGCGCTCTTGATTCAACCTCACGATTTCATTTTCTCAGTTCCTTTTTTTGTAGTTCAATATTCGATTGGTTTTTAAAATATATCGTTCGTTTCATAAAAACAGTCACTGGTCCAAGGTTCAAATTCGGGCTAGGCTAGGTCGATTCAGTCCTTCATCCCTTCAGTGGGTCAGATAAATGAGTACAAGCTTGATTGGGAACTAAACTCTGGGAGTTTCGTCAGACTGACCACCTAATCGGAGCATCCGCTCATGCACCTCAGCGCCCAAGATCACGAAAACTGAGTTGGGTACAGTAGGCCTGGCCCTTATGGTCTGTTGAGCCACTGAGATAAGTTTATAGAACAGAATTGGTTAGTGGAATCAATAAATGTTGCAAAACAAATAAATGCTTTGCATAAGTGTAATATAATTTGAAGAAATGTTTTCTTTTGCTTTTGTAAGCATACATTTTTAATCAACGGAATGTATGAAGGTTTTCTAAATAACGCAAATACGGCAATTATAAATATAATGATTTTTAAAAACAAATTTATAAACTACAAATTAAAACTTGCATGTAATAAATTTATATAATCATTATGTGTGTGTGTGTGTGAGTATCATTTTGCAGTTATAAATGCATCAATAAAGATATAATAATGGAAAATTATATCTGCACAAATTGTGAGTTAGCTGTTAGTTCAGGAAGATGCTCTTAGATGGCGCCACGAGGTATTAAATTCTGTTGGGGAAAATATACGATAATTTTAATTCTATTGGTGTTAGTATTTTGATCAGCGTAAATTTTCTTGCTCAGTTAGAATGGATATTCAGAGTTTCCAAATAAAAATTTATAAACGATGAGAAATATATATATTCATTTTCTAAGGTATCCGACTACGTTCGGAGACTTTTTTTAAGTTTTCAAAAATCCCTAATATTTTTACATTTTTAGTTTCACTTTTATATACAATAATGAAAAGTACAGTTAGAAATAATATATGTACATAAAAATTTGCAAAAATTTAAATTTTTAAAGAAATTTCAATAAAATTTTGGAATTTTTTCAAACACTCTATTTTTTAAAATATTTTATATTTTCCATAAAATACTGCTGCAATACATTTTTAAAAACACATTTCTAGAGAATGACCTACAAGTGTTAAATTACTTCTTTTGAATCAAAAGTTATGGCCAGTCGAGCTTGCGAACTAGAAATTCAATCAAATTATCGTAACTTTCAGAAAGAAATACAACTATAAAATAACTAAAAATTGTTCAATTTCTTAGCTCGTAGGTCATTCTCTAGATAATACCAATAACGTTTGTGTAAAATTTCATACAAGTATCTCTAATAGTTTTTTAAATATCATGTTTGAAATATCATGAAATTTACAAAAAAATGGTTTTGAGAAAAAATGCATTTAAACTTTATAAAATCAATTTCAAAACAAAATATGACAAGTATACTACTAAAACTCTCCCTGATTTATAAGTAACACTCTCACTCTTTGGAAGTTTGTTAAATTTTTCTTTCTTTGGGCCTCCTTTTTTCTGGCTGATTTTAAAAAAGGCAAAGAATGTTGTTTCGAGTCACCGACTGGAAAGATGTCAACAAATCTCTCATCACGCAGTACATAATTCCCTACATTTATGCCAAATGCTTTCAAAATACCTAACACATCAATGAAAGCTTTTTAAAAAATAATGACGGTAATATATGAATACCCAAAGAAAATGCTTTTAGCTCGATAAAAGTTTCTTTCAAAATGATTTGCCACAAACAGGCGTTAACTGATTCATTTGTATTTGTGTCTTACCGTGGAGGCAATTTTATAACAACTGCTTATCACTCTGCTTTGTGTACACAGGTTGAACAATATTTGAAAGTTTCACAGAAATACCTACAATTTTTCTGTTTATTGTTTTCTGGTGTCGTTTCCTCGTTGATAGTCACACCAGTTATCAGCTCAAATCGGGCACGGCCCATATATGGGTTTCTCCCTACTGGAGCAACAGTGAAAAAATACTGCTATTGTAGCACTTAGCATAGCTTTTTGGCGTGATTGGTGTTAGTGCTAAAACAGTGTAGAATTTTATTAAACATAACATTGATAAGTTTTTCCTTCTCACCAAGGTTTTTCTCTCTTTTTTAAAAATTTTCTTTTCCGACTACTCAGTCTTTCTTAGAAGTATCTTATGCACTCATACTTGATGACATTGTTGACACCATACACATCTTTAACAGAAAGGTATCCTTGGAATCACCATCACAAAAGAAATACATATTTTTAAGATTTCGTAGTGCAAAAACATACAAAGATTTTGTACGCACCATGTTGAAGTAAATCCCAGATGATTGCAGGAACACGCATGTATGACTGGACTTATAGAATTCTAAAAACTTTGATAACATTTCCAAATCTAAAATTTCCCAGTGTCAATGTATAGTTTCTATAGAAACCACATTTAGCGATGAATGACCACGTGTCTCTGCTGTCAACGGATATTCCACATTCAACTGACATTTTGAAACATTTTGTAATGCTTTTCGCTTAAAAAGCATGTCGTTTATGGCATCTTTAGCCGTTGGTGTAGCAGCACAGACAAGACTTTCTTTCACAAAGTCTAAATGCTCCTTTTGTCATACAAGGCCAGTTCAGCTTAGCACGTAGCTTTTTCACAGATAAATGTCATCTTTCAATCACTCACCTTCCACAAATAAGTTTCAAATTAATAACACTTTGCTTTTAGCTTTTCAGTAGCTGAAAAAAGGACGATAAAACTTTAATCGGAGCATTTTTGAGGTCACATTAGAAGTCAGTCCAAACATGTAATCTTCATGCAGGTACGGATTGTTCTCAAAACAATTGGAGAAACACAAACTTGAAAAACACACTTCCCAATTTTAAAAAATATTCTATTACCTCTTAATGTTCCACTAAAACATTCTTTGTTCTGTGAAAATACCTTTACTTATCCCAGTTTTCATTCATTACAAGTTTGAGCACTTCAAGTCAAGAACATTACAAGTCAACACTTCAACTGTTTTTGTAAATGTCTCACCAGCATAGTTGCGTTTTCAAGAGGTTAATTTGATTCATTTTTTAACCCTTATAAGCAGATAATATCTAAAGCAGAATGTTCAGAAACAATTAAAAATTGTACAATTAAAGTAAAAAAAAAAAATCAGTTTTTGAAGAAATTTGCGAGCAACATTCGAAAGATTCAAATTAAAACAAAACATATGAGGTCAGAAGAAACAGATGTTGCCAATCGCAAAAGTCCAATTAAAAGATTGAAATTGTTGCCTATCAATAAAACAGTTTAAAAAAAAAAAATGTCAGAAATTGTTTTTAGTTCAGTTAGTTCAGTTCAGTGCAAGCATTGCAAAAAGTGGAGACCTGGCTAACGCCTTATGCTCCGATAAAAATTTTGATCAGTTTCTAATCCTAGATATAACACACAGTTCGTGATTGCAGTCTATCTGTAATTTGAATTATCGAGTTGTGCTTCAACTGAGATTGAAGAAAGTAGAGTATAGAGTAACTGGAATTTTAGAATCTATTGGATGATGTCAGAAATTTTTCAACTTTTTGAACATGCTCTATTGATTTACACTTCGCTATTGAGGAATAAGACCATTCGCCGTGGTTGGAGATAAAATTTTTCAAAATTTCACGCTGTGATCTGTATTTGGTACAGTTTAACATAAAATGTTCACTAGTTTCGAATACATTTTTACAATCTGCACACACAAAAATTGTTTTTAAAATTATAATGGGTTGAAATTGCAAAAATTGTGGGTAAAAAGCATGTTAGCAGTCAACTTCCGACATTTTCGATTTCACCTCTTCCGGTTTCGATTTCACCGCTGTAATAATAGTTTAAACACCTGTAACTTTTTTCTAATTATTGCAGAGACAAAAAAGGCTGATTTAGAAAGATAATTGTTTGAATTTTAAAATATCAAATAAAAAGAAATGTGATTTTTGACCGAAAATAACGTTTTCAACGAAGTCGGATACTGTTTAAACATTTTAGAGTAGATTCATAAAACAATATTAGATGCAAATAACAGTTATTCTAATCAATGTCAGTTTTAATGAAATTTATAGCATTGTTAATTAATCCTTAAAATATGAATTACACTAGAATTATGATAAAGTGTTATATAATATAAAGATTACAGCTTAATTGTGGTTTTTTATATCCCTTTACTTTTTTGGAATGAACTTTCATATATTCTAATATATATTTTTAAATTATTTTAGAGAATGTATACTACTATATTCTACAACTTTTAAAATATATTCCATGACTAAATGCGTTTTTACACATTTCCCGACAATATTACATTTATAATTTATTCACATTAGGTCATGCTATAGAAAGAATGTATTCCATCACCAATAGTGCCGATTTACCCACTGGGCGCTTGGGTTTTAAATCAAGTATAAGCTGGACTTAACCAGATTTTTGGTAATACATTTCAATCCTCTAGTGCCAAGAGGGCCTTTTAGATCTTCTTTACCCAGGTCCCGAAATGAGCTTAAATCGGCAGATCACAAATATTACTTCTGGAGTGTATTACGGGATACTGTGTTTTCTTCTAAATGCTGCCCCCTTCTTCAAGTATTTTAAGTAGTTAACCTTCGTATTGCTTTAGAAATAGTTTTTTTTTTAATTCTTATACTCTATTAGCTCCCTCTCTCCATATATATATATATATATATATATATATATATATGTCAGGTTTGAAAAGTTTAGGTTCAAAATTAAGGAAGTAATAAATGAAAATAGAGCGAACTCTTTACCATCGCGTAAGGATTTATGAGTAAACAAGCCTGTTAAAAGGAGCAACGAGCGCTGACGAAGGCGAACGCATACTAGAAAGGACTTGGCTGGTGTCTCCTCGCTGCGATGTTGTATTTGGTAACACCCGGTTGCGCGGCAAAAGGTCCGGGCCATGTTAGATTATATATGATGAAAGCGTAATGAAGGAATATTGTGAAGATGATGCCCTCTTCATTTTACCAGCAGGCCTGGGGCCTGTCAAGAGCCGGCAGGATGATTTAAAGTACCGAAAATACGCGAGGAAACCAATGGAATGAACTTCAACAATTTTTTTTTTCGAACGAGCGACTGCATTGAAAAACGATACTACCATGGAGGACGACTCTTTCCGGCAGGAGTCACCAGTCAACACATCCAAAGAGAATCAATCCTTCTTTTTTTTCCTGAATTTGATCTTAATAAGTTTAGTAGTTTTAAAAGCTTTCTTAGCTGTTTTGATCAACAATGTTTGGAATATCAAAAGACGAACAATGGAAGAAGCAAAATATTCCTAGATATCTCACGGGGAGTTTATCTTAAATTTTGGTACGAAAACCATTTATTTGAAAAGTCGTACCAAACAAGTAAAGAATTATTAATGACGGTGTTCGATGCGACGAAACAAGAGGATATTCGAAAATTTCAAAACCTAACATTAAACGACACCAAATAATTAATTTCGTTTTTTTACGGAAAAACTTTCGTTGGGGAAGAAACTAAATTATGATGACAGTTCAATTGTGGAACATATGACATTATCCAGTCCAATAGAATTTCAGAAGTTCCTAGTTATCAAGAAGATTTCGACACCCTGCGAATGGATCTCAACCATGCGACAATTAATCGCAGTAACACCGGACAGCGCAGACCGAAAACCGGTAGATACTGGAAGTTATACCCGATGGAATCACGCATACGGTAGTGTACACAGAGGAACTGATGCACAGAATCGATTCCAGTCAAGAGGAAATCAGGGACAGCCACATCAATCGCACATGATGAGATTCAGTGGGAGACAACAGAATCGACATAATCTTTACTCGCCCAGAAACGAAACTAACCAGAGGCAAGGATGACAACTAATTATTGAGTCAATGGTATGTTCCAAGCACTTTTGTACTCTAATTGACACAGGAAGCAATGTGTCATTAATTCCAATAAATTTAGGTAAACAATTAAAAACATTAAAATTATACAAAATAGTAATGTAAAAATAAATCAAACTTGTGGGACTATTCAACCCAAAGGTATAATTAAAGTTTATATGAATATTGGATGTATATCTAAGCAAATAGATTTGTTTGTAATTGATACTGAATTGCCTTATATTATTTTAGGACTTGAATATTTACATTTATTTAAGCTTGACATTAGTATTCGTAACATGTGTATTTTTCAATGTGGTAAAATTTAAGTAATATTAAATATGTAAATGAGTGTGTTGGTGAGTTGAGAACATATCATGGGACATATTGTAAAACTCTTAATAATGATCAAAATATGAACTACTATAATGCAAATAATGAAGATAATATTAACGTTAAGAATAATAAAGGTTTAGATCAAGTACCAGACAGCCCTGAAGCTGATCTGAAAAGATTGTTTAACCCAGCCATGGTTGTTGAGGACACAGTACCAAAACAAACTAGTGAGCCATGGGAAGATTTAACCCAACTTCTTGACAAATTTCAAACCATATTTTCACAAAATAAGTATGATGTAGGTTGTATCAATTTAGAGCCACAAAGAATTCATTTAATTTCAGACCTTCCTATAAGTTTACGCCCTTATAGAAACAGTCAACAAGAATCTAAAGAAATACAAACACAGATAGAAGACTTGTTTAAAAGCAGGTTTTATTAGACCCTCTCATAGCCCATATGCTGCCCCTGTAACTTTAGCATACAAAAAGGATGAAGGGAAAAGATCAAGATTATGTATCGATTATAGAAAACTAAATGAAATCACACGAAAAGATTCCACCCCTGTACCTTTGATAGACTTTGTAATTGATAATTTAACTCATGCTAAATTTTTCTCTACGCTCGACTTAACAAGTGGTTATTGGCACATTAAAATTCATGAAAAAGACGCAGAGAAACTGGCTTTCACAACTAATTTTGGACTCTATGAATGGTTAAGACTTCCCCATTTGGCTGGAAAAATTCCCCAGCTGTTTTCCAAAGAACTATAAGACAAATTTTACAAAAATATCAGTTAACTTTTGCTTTAAACTATTTTGATGATATAATAATTTTCTCACAATCTTGGGAAGAGCATTTAACTCATTTAGATACAATATTTCAAATTTGTAAAAAAGAAAACATTAAACTTAAAAAATCAAAATGTCAGTTTGCACAGGAAAAAATAAAATTTTTAGGATATGAAATAACACAAGGTCATTATTCCCCAAGTAATCCAAATATTGAAACAATAAGAAAATTAGCACCACCTAAAGATGTGAAAGAACTCCAAAGATTCCTTGGTTCCATCAATGTTTATCAAAAATTTATTAAAGATTATGCAAAACTTAGAGTACCATTAAATAAATTACTTAAAAAGATGCAATTTGGAATTGGTCACATGAATGTCAAGAAGCTTATCAAAAGTTAAAGAATTGTTTAATCTCAAAACCTATACTTAAATTATACAACTCACAATATCCATGTCATGTATTTTGTGACGCAAGTCAGGAATCAATAGGCGTAGTCTTGAAACAACAACACCCAGATGGAACACTTTACCCCATAGCTTATCACTCGAGACAATTACTTAAACATGAAAAAAATTATACAATTTCAGAAAAAGATTGTTTAGCAATTATAGATGCCTTAGATAAATTCCACTGTTACCTACATGGATCCAAATTCACAATACATACTGATCATGCTGTTTTTACAATGGCTTAAAAGTGTAAAACATTTAACTGGACGTTTATTTCGGTGGAGTTTAAAACTTTCTCAGTATGAATATTCAATAGTTTATATAAAAGGTAAATTAAATGTTGAAGCAGACATGTTGTCGAGGAACCCTGTATGCCATTATATATCACCCATTTGTCATTTTTTAAATACTGATGAAATTATTAAATACCAAAATTCAGAGAACATTAATGATCCAAAATATATAAAAATTAATGATGTATTAACAGTTAAGAAAAAGAATTTAATTAAAATTGTAGTACCGTTATCTTTGAGAGAAAAATTAATTACAACTGCACATGAACAATTTGGTCACCCAGGTGTAAAAGATGTTAAAATTAATTTCCCCAATTTACTACTGGAAAGACATTATATTAGACATTTCAAATTTTGTTAAATGTTGTGAAACATGTCAAATGAATAAAAAGTCTACACAAAAAAAGTATGGATTATTGCAAGAAGTTCCTGTAGCAGAAGAACCATTTGAAATGATTTCACTAGACACTGTAGGAGGATTTAATTATCATAATTCACAAAAGAAATACCTGCATATTGTTCTGGATCATGCTACCAGATATGCTTGGACATTTCCATCCAAAAGTGTCACTTCTGAAACTTATACAAATTGCTTAAAACAAATTTTTTCAATTCAATGCCCAAAACAACTTTTAAGTGATAGAAATGCTGCATTCACTTCATCTAAATTTAAGAAATTCTTAAAACATCATAATATTAGACAATTACTAACTTCAGCAAATAGACCACAATGCAATGGAAAGAATGAAAGAGTTAATCAGACATTAGTAGCAAAATTAAGATGTAAAGTTAATTCAACTACAAAAACTCCTTGGACAAAATTATTAGAACAAGTTACATATGAATACAATAACTCGCCACATGATGTTACTGGCTTTCCACCTGCATATTTAATGTTTGGAACTTTGCCATATGATTCGCCATTACCTAATCAAGTAAAATTAAACTATCCACCTATACAACAAGCTAGACAAATTGCAGTAAACAGAACAATTAAGCATCATAAGATAAATAAACAAAGGTATGATAAACATTATGTTGATGCAAAATTTAAAGTTGAGATTTAGTTTTATATCAAAATTTCTCATACCCTAATTCAAGTAAACTTCAATCTCCTTATAATGGTCCTTTTAAAGTTGTCAGGAAACTCTCAAATGTTACTTATGAAATAGATAAACCAAATCAATATACAGGAAAATTAACAGATATTGTTCATTCTACAAGATTAAAACCATTTCATTCAAAATCCAATTTCCAGTTATGCTAAATTCTTATTTATATTTGTTATAGAGTTTGTTTTCTCAAACATTGGGGGGAAAGAAGAAGTACATTGTAATTTTAAAAGAAGTGCATTGTAAATTTTTGGAAGAAGTACATTGTAATTTTAAAAGAAGTGCATTGTAAAGAAGTGTATTGTAATTTTAAAAGAAGTGCATTGTTATGTTAAAAAAAAAAAAAAATAATAGTAATAAAAGTTGTGTTTAAAATTTGAATTTAAGACTTGTTTACATTATGAAAATCAAAATTATATGTAATTGAATTTGTATTGTATCTTTATTCATAATGAACACATTATGGAAGACTATTTAAAAAAAATAACTGAATTATGGACTGTATGAAAACATTGTGATGAGGTCATTTTACGATACATTGTGTTATAATAATTTCATTGTGATTATTTGTGATAAGTATATTCTGAAAGTTAAAATATAGTATGTGATGTTATGAAGATTTTATTATGGTTGTATGTTTTTGAAATGAGTTGATTGAGTAGAGATTCTAATAATAAACAAAAGAACTGTGAGATAAACAATAATTGGATGATGAACATTGAACTATGATTTTCCAAGACAGGACTGTGTGAAACATTACATTACATTGATTGAACTTTTACCTGTACTTGATATATCTGAAATACCCTTATTTTTCTTTGCATTTTATATTTCTAGTGATATTTTGATATAATGTTGATGTTGTGTTTATTTTGATAAATTTCTGTGTTATAGTTATGTAATCTTTTCTTTTTTGGGAGCTCCTAAACACATTTTGCTATTACTTATTTTATATCTCTTTTTTTTTATGTATTTACTTTACCATTATTCCTAAACTCATGTTATTTACTCTATACCTATTCTTTCTATGTATTTATGTACTCATTATTCCAACATTCAATACCATTTTTAAGTACTTATAACTTTTCAACATTTATCACTTTATTAACATTGTTTACTATTGGTGCACATTTAGTGAGAATTTCACTTGATCTTATGTTATGTTGTTTAGTACTATTATATTTTGAATGTCCAATGTGAATTATCTTTATCTTATGTTGTTTTTTTATTAACCTCATTATTATTATAGTCATAGTGGAAGTATTAGATGTGTGATATTTTTCAGAAAACAATTCTATGTAACACAAAGTTTTATACCAAATTTTTGATACTTTGTTATTCATTATTGCTATTTTTTGTACATGTTAGGATTCACCAGCCCACTCTTTTACACAATTTTTATATCTTCTAGATTTTTATTTCATTTGGGGAATTTGATATAATTGAAATATAATATTTTTCCCTGGGGACTTGCCAGTCAGAATTGGCCAATCTGGCTGTGCCAGACTTCAGCGGAGGGGGGGAAATTTGTCAGGTTTGAAAAGTTTAGGTTCAAAATTAAGGAAGTAATAAATGAAAATAGAGCGAACTCTTTACCATCGCGTAAGGATTTATGAGTAAACAAGCCTGTTAAAAGGAGCAACGAGCGCTGACGAAGGCGAACGCATACTAGGAAGGACTTGGCTGGTGTCTCCTCGCTGCGATGTTGTATTTGGTAACACCCGGTTGCGCGGCAAAAGGTCCGCCATGTTAGATTATATATGATGAAAGCGTAATAAAGGAATATTGTGAAGATGATGCCCTCTTCATTTTACCAGCAGGCCTGGGGCCTGTCATATATATATATATATATATATATATATATATATATATATATATATATATATATATATATATATATATATACTTGTTCAAATGCTCAATCGTTAATAAAATATTTTCTATTCATCCATTAAAGTTCAAAAATACATTTTTTAAACTTGTAGGAGATGACACTTGATAATAATACAGTTTTTCAAAAAAGCATTCATTAAATTAAAAAATGAATAAATAGTAACAAATAAAAATAATAGTCCAACAGCATATATAGAAAGAAAAATCGTTCATTGCGTCCCTGTAGCGCAATGGATAGCGAGTTAGACTTCAAATCAAGATCGTGGGTTCGAATCCCACCTGGGTTGGCTTAATTTCTGAGAATGTGTGGCTTCTTTTTTTACAATATTTTTTAGAATTATTTAATTAAATTAATAAATAGTTACAAAAATATAGTTCTCCGTATATAGAAAAGGAAAATGGAAAATCGCGTTATATTTTGTCACATAATATTGTGATTCTGTCAATTGTATATATACATATTTATATTAATTGTAATTATGTAATAAAAAGTAACTGTAGATAACTGTCTATATATAATTTTTCTTTGTTGACCTAAGTAGGAATTGACTTAAAATTTATTTTTATATTACACTTGTTTATAATCAAGATACATCCAAAACACGTTTGAATAACCATATTTTTCAAAACTGACTTTATTTCATGTAAAAAAATAGAATATTATACTACAGTCGAACCTCTATATTGCGAATTTTCTATGTAGCGAACTTTTTTGCTGGAACCTTGAGCATTTCACAATTTTTTCGTAAAGTATATATATAGCTTTATAACGAAGTGCATTTTCTATATAATGAACTTTTTCTTTTGTGATTCAATTTTTGTTCTCCTATTTTAGAAGTATTTCTGAAAACGTTTCAAGTTATTCTCTCTTTAACGCATTTTATGATGGTCATAAATCTTGAACTGGTTTTATTAGATCCTAACTCGCCGAGAGCAATAGAGTTTTGGACGTTTCATCCAAAAATTACAACTCTTAATCCCATTGCACAGTTCATTAGAAATATTCTCGACATCCTCTTTCCCCCTCAGTGGAGTTGTCTTGTCTCCCCGTGTTCTAATTATAAAATAATGTATATTTAATGTTAATTGTGTGCTTTAATCTATAAAATGTCATTAAAATTCAGTAATTTGAGTATAAAACTTTCTTAATATTGAAAATACAGTGAATTCCTCGACATTTCTTTTCTTGTTTTCCTTGCAATTTGTCTTTCTTTTTTTTTTTTTTTGATGGGTAAGATAGATGAAATAAACATGTATTAATTTAAAAAGGGTGTGAATAATTACTATTCTTTAATACATAGTTTTTATGAACTTAAAATATTTGTTTTATGTGGTTTATAAAATATATTAAAAGATGAACCTCTATATAACGAATTTTCCATGTAACGAACTTTTTTCCGGGATTTAGCGACTTCGTTATATAGAGGTCCGACTGTACTTAGTCTAATGAAAGTGTATGAATACATCACTTATTAGTTGCTACCCAGACATTTCACCGGGTATTTCACCACAACGGTAGACTATATATATGTGATTCTTAAGCTGTGGGGCGCACCCTCCTAGGGCACGTGTAAGCCCTAAGTGGGGATGGCACAAGAATATATAAAAGTCGAAAATAAAAGATTATTAAATATATATAATATATATATGTGTCAGGTTTGGAAAGTTTAGCTTCAAAATTAAGTAAGTAAAACAGGAAAATAGAGCGAACTCTTTACCATTGCGTAAGGATCTGTGGGTAAATAAGCCTATTTAAAGGTGGAGCGAGCGCTGACGGAGAAGCTAATTAATGCTACGTACAAAAACTTAAAGACTGTTACCTTTGCCATTAACAAACACCTCAAGCTGCTAGAAAAATTATTACGACAGATGGAAAATTAGTATCAATGTAGAAAAATCTTGTGCAGTCATCTTTACCAAAAAAACGCACCATTCCTCCCCTGTATTAATGTTCAATAAACAAATTCACTGGTCTCAAAATACCAAGTATCTTGGCGTTATTTTGACTCACACTTAACGGAAACAACACATTTTACGTTCGCGATAAGTTCGAAAAATAATGTTCAAACTTTCCCCCTAATTTCCCGGAACTCACATTTAAGTAGAGATAACAAAGTGCTTCTTTATACAGCGGTTATGCGTCCAATACTCGCTTATGCCTGTCAGTATGGGGTTATGCTGCTAAAACCAATATTAATATTTTAAATACTCTGCAGAATTCATATATTAGAATGATTGTAAATGCCTGTCGCTGCATGAAAAATGATCATAAATAAAGCTCTTAAAATCACTAGTTTTAAAGCTCATATTCAAAAATTAGCTATAAATTTTTTCGATAATTTGCCAAATACTAATAATGTAAATATGTTAAATCTAAACGATTACAACTGTAACGATAATACCAAAAGGCCAAGAAGAATCCTTCTGGATTCTTACAATCCACTAGCTTTTTATCCCTGCAATAATTTTTAATTATTGCACCCTAATAAATTTTTAAAATTTTTTTTTATTATTTTTCTTTCAATATTTATTTAATCTCTACACCCCACTGGACAAGTATATAGTTATATCTTTTACCCCCACGGGAAGCCAGCCTGAGGCTAAATTCACTTCTACCCCCAACTTACTGAGAGAGCAGTCCTAAGCTCTCAGCACCGCATAAAACTTTAACTCAAGTAGTCATCTCTAAGCCCCTCCTCCCGGATTCCATCGCCACAGCCAATCGCTTGACATGTCACTCTGCAGACTGTGAAAACCAACGAAGTCAAGTCCTGCATCAGACATCATGATATGGGATTGAGGACTGTTTATCAGTCCAGAGTTCCCAAAAATAAACTGTCATCCCACTGTCATCCCACTGACGGAGAAGCTGATTCGATTCGAGCTATAGCAGGTACGGTCGCGTCTTCTTTACGCTCCGTACTTTTCCTCGCTCAACGTCTTTTCGACCAACGATCTAATCTTTTGGAGGCAATTGAGCCCAGTCGCCCTATAGCTCTTTTCAGGGCTAAAAAGGATAGGGCGACATCCATTAAAATATTTCGCCGACTATTCCACGACTCAACGATATTACGACCACGGACATGGCAACGGATATGGAATGCCTGAACATCCCTCTCCCGACTTCAAGGCCTGGCACTCCGGAACTTCTCACTCCTTGCGAGAAGTTGATCCTTATCGACAAAAACCTCAAGAAATACCTCCTGCTCGCTCAAGGCACTGAACAATCTCTCAAACTGCTTGCCCCCTACATGAAAGCTGATGAACCCGAACTGACTGACCTCTTCGCAAGACTGAATTTCTACCGGGAACAACATCATAATGCCGAATGTGAGTATGGCACTCTTACTTGTAATACCCAGGGTTGCACTGTGCCTGGAACTCCCCTGTCACCCGTGGCTTCGCATCAAGATTTTTCCACATCTTCCAGCCTCTAACCTAATAAAAGAAAAGATAATGATGACGGCTTTGTCTCACCTACAAAGGAGACAAACAATTAAAAACCAAATTTAATCTTAAGCCCTAACTTCAATTTAAAAACTGGAAATAAATTTAACAATCTTAAGGATCGGGAAATAGTAGCGGCTTCAAACGACATCAATGTTAACGACGCGATACTCCCCGCCACTAACGAAAATAAAACTTACCTACCCCTCATAATGCTTAAAACTTCCAAAGAAATTCTTGAACACAAGAAGGTTATTACATAAAAGCTTTCCCAAAATCCGCAGTAAATTATCCGGTGAACTAATTAAACTTTATACAGATAACTCAATTACCATAAACTTTTACAACTCCTAGACCAAGAAGAATACCGGTATGACGTAATAACACCTGAAGCAGAAAGACCCATCAAGGTCGTAGTGAAAGGACTCCCCAAGGGAAACCGAAATTAATGACATTAAGTCCGACCCAACAGAACAAGGCTTCCCCAGACGCAAAAAGTATCTCAATTAATAGGCGAATAACAAGAGCAAGCACTACCAGTCTTCATGATCACCCTTCCGTAACATAAATAATGCTAAAATTTTTCAACTTAAAACGCTCAGCTACACTCTCCATAAGAATAGAAGGTTACGAGGGCACAGGTGTGACACAATGTTACCTGCAACCGTTTTAACCATACATCGGAAAATTGTCATATGATCCAGCGCTGCTTGAAATACGGTGAAGCGCATCAAACCAAGCGACTGCCCCATAGAACGAGTAGAAACCGCATACTGTATCAACGCTGCCAGGCCTACGGTCATATGGCCAATTACTCTAAATGCCTCTTTCCCCAAGCCTCGCAAAGGCAAACTCGTTAAAAATAATTATACATCAGTCGTGGACAGCATCGTAAGGCCCAAACACCTCATACGCGTAAGCTACAAACCCAATAAAACCTATTCAACAAAAAAAACACTCAACAGATGGCACCACGAGTCAATGAAGCTCCTGCTATTTCCCGGCAAATTCAACCAATCAGAATTTTAAAAACCACCCTTCCTCCTCAAACATTAATCTATCTGAAAAAATACCCCACAGTTTGCCATCATGCAAACCTACAAATAAACAATGTACTTTTCCCTCGCTATCCTCACCCAGCAAATTGCTTCCTTAAACTTTAACGCTATCTCCCCCCAACCAAAAAGTTAACAAAGAACTAAGAAAAGCAATTAAACGCCCTGAATAGAGGCTATCCTTGACAGAGATGACGATGATTAGTCACAAATCGATTGGATTGAAACTTTGCTCTTGGAACGCGAACGGCATTCTTAACAAAAATTTCTGAGTTCAAAATTTTCGTAGAGAGAAGTACCTCTCCCGATCTTGCTCTAATTCAGAAACACATCTGAGACCACATCACAATATTAATATTCCAAACTGCAACTGCTATCACCCAACGATCAGCATTGAGTGACGGAATCGCACGCGGCAGTACTTTAATTTTAGTCAAGAAAAATTATTTCGCATTACAAACATCCCCACCCCCACCCTTAATCATATTGAAGCCACAGTGGTAGTTATCACCCCGCAAAATTTAAATCAATTTCTATTATTTCTATTTACGTATCCCCAACCCTCTGACGCTTGAGACTATTTACCTTTTTTTTTTTAGATCTTTGAAATCTCTTTCAGACCAACAGTAATTGTGTGATTTTTGGCGATTTTAACGCCACACACAATATGTGAACTGCCCCAATAATTCTATTCGTGGTTGTCAACTTAAAACGTTCGCCGAAACTCTCGATCTCCCATAGCTTTTCTGACACCCCCACTAGGTTTTTGGTTACAGATCTGCTAATACTTTAGATTTCGCGTTAATCAACAATTTTCACTTCCCTATAACATTAATTCATTAGCAAACTTTCTTCCGATCATAATCCTGTTATTCTAAATTTCTCTCTTCTCCCCCAATCCATCATGACAACTCTAGAGCAGTTACCACCTGTTGGTCCGCATTTAAAAATAACTTAAAAAAACAATATTAAAATTCTCGACTTCAAGGCATTAAAAAATCCCATTGTGCTAGAAGAAAAGATAGAATTTTTCACCGCCGCCGTTCGCTCCGCCCATCAATTTGCTTTTAAGCCAATAGTAAACAAGAATCACGCCTACACTCCAAACTACATTCATAATCTCATTCGCGACAAAAACAGAGCTAAAAAGAAATACAATAACATTTTTAAATTCGGGTACACAAATAAAATTACTATAGATTACAAGAAAACTTAAAAAAGGAACTCAAAAAAGATTTCACAACAAACCTGGAACAATAAATTAGAATCACTCAACACACGTGAAAATAGCCTTTGGCAGTGTCAAAAGTTCTTTCGTAAAAAAAGATCTAATATTCTTCCCTCTCAAATTCTTCTGGCGTTGCTAATAGCGACGAACAGAAAGCAAATACTCTCGCTTCTACTCTCAAAAATAACTTCTCGGAAAATAAGAGACCTGGTGATGGCAGTCATCCTATTGATAAGGATATTACTAACACCTTAAATAACTTCTTTTTGATAGTCATCCTTTAATTCCTATCTCGCCTACTGATCCTGATGAAATTTTAACTTACATAAAATCTCTTAAAAAATAACAAAGCTCCCGGTTCTGATCTTATCACTAAAAATGGTTAAGAAACTTACCAATTAAAATTATTATATTTCTCACCTACCTCATTAATAAAACACTGTTCCTCCGACATTTTCCAAACAATTGGAAAAATGCAATTGTTTTCCCATCAAAAACCTAACAAAATGCACATAACCCAGAAAACTATCGCCCAATTTCCCTACTATGTATATTAAGTAAAAATTACAGAATATATAATTCTTAACAGACTCAAATCCTTTACTAATGAAAATAACTTTATAAATCCTAATCAATACGGCTTCACCAGGAATCTTTCTACATATCATCCACTGCTCGGACTTACTGAAAAATCACTGCTGGATTCCAGAGAGGCAGGTCCACTGGAGCTGTCTTTCTTGACATCCAAAAGGCTTTTGACAGGGTCTGGTTAAGTGGACTCATCTATAAATTAATTACTAACAATTTCCCTCCTGCTCTAATTCACCTGATCAATTCCTATCTCGTTAACAGGACCTTCCAAGTCCGCGTTAATGACACCCTATCTAATTCTTTTAGCATTAATTACGGAGTCCCTCAAGGAAGCTTGCTAGGGCCCTTTATTATTATTCAATATTTATATTAATGATATGCCTACTCACCCCTCAAACCTCCCCTAACATCTATGCTGATGACACTGTCAACCCTTGCAACTTATAAAAATCATAAAACGATCACACTAGCACTCAATAACCACCTTAAACTACTAGAAACTTTTTTTCGACACTTGGAAAATCAAAATTAATGTTGATAAAACAATAGCAGTTCTCTTTACAAACAGAAAAACACAACCAACACCTCCTACCCTTTACTCCACACAACCCAATGGTCTCAGAGCACAAAATACTTAGGGATTGACTCTAGATAAAAAACTCACATGGAAACAACATATATAATTCAAACGCGAGATAAATTCCGGAGAACTCAAAGAGCGCTATTTTTCCCTAATTGGCCGGAATTCTGAATTGAATATGTGCAATAAGTTGCTTTCTACACTGCCGTTCTACGTCCAATTTTGACTTATGGATCACCTGTGTGGGGTTATGCCGCAGATACTAATATTAAAATTCTCGAGGTTGCTCAGAACTCGTTAATAAGAAACATAGTTAAAGTTGATAGATATACCAGAAATATTAATATTTATGAAGATATTAAAATACTAACTTTCAAAGCCTACATTCAAAAGCTGGCTATCTCCTTTTTAACAATTTAATTAATATCAATAATGAAAATGTTAAAATGCTTAATAATTATATCCCAGTGCCAGATCTCAAAAGATCTAGGAGAATCCTCCTAGACTCGTATAATCCCCCTAATACTAATTTAGTCACTCACCGAGTAGAGAGTGACATCTATCATTGCTAAATTTTCATTTTTATTAATTTTTCATCTGCATTTTATTTAATTTAATTCCTTTTAACTTCTTAACTTATTTACTTAATTGCAACCCCCACACAGGCTAGATTACTAGACCTCCCTTTTGACTTGTTCCAACGTATCAGTGCAACCAATAGAGTGCCTACTCTCACAGTGTGTGCCATTGACCAACCACAGCAGTGCTATTCAGACACATCAGGACATTCCCGCCGAAACCGTATCCAAGAACAACTCAGTTCCTGTAACCACGCCTTCTTGCCACGTTTCGATCTACCAATCAGGGCACTCTACCAGGCAGACCCAATCACATCAGGCCACATTTACAAACTAGATATGGGATGGAGGAAACGCTTCGCGTTCCGTTTCCCAGAGACGCCTCAGCATCCAGCATCCTGACGGAGATGCTATGGAGACCACGCACGATTGAGCTCCACGAACGGATCGACAATCATGAGTGATTTTAGCGAGAATATGGAAGTTTCGCCGACGAGACAAGCTCAAGTTGCCGCCTGCGAGAAACTTAAAGATACCATAACAGGTATCTCAGCCCTGCATATGTCTTTGCACGACGGACGTTCGCTCCAGCCCAAAGAATTCCTTCAAAGAATTCTACCCGACGAGCACACAAAGCCATGATCAAGAGAGAAAGGAGGAAATGGTAAGTGAGCTTAAAACCTCCCCCCATGCACTAGATTAGATTGCAATGAGCATAAAATTCCCACTACTTCGATAGTCGAGGAAATTAATTTAAAAGTCCCCCTCCGGAATTAAAAACCAATAGTAAAGGTAATAAGAAAAAGTTATGTAAAAAGCGTAAAAATAAAGGCAAGGAATCCACGGAAGAGTTTATCTTCCCTAAAAAGACAGATAGGCCTGTCTCCCCCGCCTCAACCCAGGACCCCAATTTCTCTGATTTAGAACAGGATGTTGAACATCCACTCCCGACTACAAATCAAGTAACTACCGAAGTAGTTACTCCCAAGATAAAGCTTCCCCACCCCATCATGTTAAAAATTAAAAAGAATTTCACAGAACAAATTAAATGCATCTCTGAAAAATTCCCCAATATTAGAAATAGAATAATTAATGATGTAATTAAAATGTTCACTAACGATCACGAATAATACCGAAATCTTATCCACTTCTTGGAGTTGGATAAAGATTTCGAATTTTATGTAATTAAACGCAATATTGAAAAACCGATTAAAGCAGTAATAAAAGTCCTCCCTAGTTCCTCAAAAATAGTAGATATAACAAAAGACTTAGCCGACGAAGGATTCATAATAGATAGTTGCACGCAATTTATTTCAAAAAGAACTCCCCTATTTTCTAGTAATTCTCCCGAGAAATGCAAATAACAGCAAAATTTTTGACTTAGCCCACTTAAGTTACTTACAGGTGAAAGTAGAAGGTTACCTCGTTAGAGGAATAACCCAATGCTTCAACTGTAACAACTTTCTCCATACATCCGCGAGCTGCTTCATGAAGCCGAGATGCTTAAAGTGCGGAAAAGAGCACGCCACAAAGAACTGCCACATCAAAGAGAGACTAATAAACCCATTTTGTATTAACTGCCAGGACTTCAGTCACTCGGCATGTTATACAAAATGGCCCAAATTCCCACAGCCTAAGAAAGGAACCGCTTTTACAGACCCAATTAAAAAGAAAAATTTCGTCAGTAAATGGACCAAAGAGGGAATTTCCTTCGCTAACGTTGTTAGTGGGGAAATCTCCAGTCAAACCCCTTCCAAAAATAATAAAAAGGAAGACTCCCCCCGTGAATTCCTTAGCCAAGAAGACAATATTTCAGATCTAGCTCAAGTTTTGGAGCTCTTTAATATTATTTCGAAATTAGTTAAGAAAAACCCTAAAATCCTCGATCTCCTCTCCAAATTTAAAAATTCTAATTCCGACGAAGAAAAAAACCTGCCTACTGGCAGAAGCAATAATGTATAATGTTTAAATTTCCCTACTCTTAATTATCTCATCCTAAAAAATTCTCTCCTAAATATCTTAAATTTTAAAATTCTCCCCTTAATATTTATCAATACTTTCTATTTTCAATTTTTTAAAAGTAAATTTCTATCCCATGTCCATGATTTCACTTTTAAAAGCTCACTACCAACCTCCAATCAAAGATCACCTCCATAGCCGATATCTACTGCATTCCCATTGGACCTTCACTTCTGAAGTCACGCCCTCCTCTTCAAGCCCAAGTTACCAACACCAAGAACATCACAGTACCAGATAGAGGGTTGAAGGCTGCTGGCGCAGCCTAGGTACCTTTAGTCAAAATCAACCGCAATGACGGAGATGCTCTTGACATACAATCCATTTCCGTTCAGGATGTCACGAATGGAAACTGAATCGCCGGATATTACCGATAGTTGAGAGCGAAGCAGGATTTCACCTAAAATCGAAGGACTTGATATTGTCATGGAGTTCGAAAGAAGTACACCGTTCAGTTAAACAAACAATTAGATTTATTCTAACGAGGGAGCTCGATGCAACACTGGACTGAGAACATCCCCAACTGGCGATGTACTCGGCTTTTATACACTTACCGAATATTCGAGAAGTATCCAGTAGGCACTCTAAAGAATGATCTGGATTCATCTAGAACCTAGACTAACAATACATTAAAATGAAAAAACAAAATTCCAGTCTTTGGATAAATCTGCCGGGGCCGGGATTCGAACCCGAGACCCATGGAAATGGAGTCCAACGCTCTGCCAACTGGGCTGTCGGGACTTGTAGCAAATTATGTGTGATGCAATATTATAATCAACCGCTGCACTGAACTTGTCAACCTACCAAAAAAATACTGATGAAAACCAAGAGATGAAGTGCCATTCTTCGAGTCTCTATTGATGATGCGCAAAGAAAAAAGGATACATTGGTGAGTGAGCGCCACGTTCCGTCCCCCCCATGTTTGACTTTTAATTGTAAAGGTAGTTACTGCACTACCTCCCCCGCTACTGACTGAAAAGCATAAGGATAGTGATCCTAATCACGACTTAAATAATTATCTGAAGCCCTTCTAATTCAAATAATGCTAAAAATAAAAAGAAAAAGAAAAAAACGGAAAATTAAAAGGATTCCACGGAAGACTTTGTCTTCCCCAAGAAAACAGCTAGACCTGTCTCTCCTTTAATTAGTGAACCAGTCACAGTAAATATAGTTTTTCAGATCCTGAATCTGAAAAATAATAAAGAACAAGTTGCACCGGAAGAAAATAATGAAACAGTGATCCCAAAACCCAAGCCCTCCACCAATTCATCTTAAAATGAAGGAAAATATCAGCGACCAACTTAAATTCATTTACGGAAAATTCTCAGGAACTACAAATAAAACACCAGGAGGCTTCATTAAATTATAGCCAACGACATCGAAGAGTATCATTCTCTTACAAAAATTTCTAGAAGGAAAACAAAGAATTTGAATTTTTCTCCCCTTAAACCAAAGCCAGTAAAATCAATCAAAACAGTCATCAAAGGACTTCCCATTTTTACTAAAACTCACGAGATTCAATCCGGATCTTGAAGAAGAAGGGATTCACAATTGAAAATGTTTCCCAATTAATCTCAAAGAAAACTAAGACCGTCCTTCAATTTTTCCAAGTCACCCTCCCCCGTAACGCCATTAATCAAAAAATTTTCGATCTCAAAACAATAGGTTATATGCAAGTTAGTAGAAGGTTACCTCATTCGAGGTATTACCCAATGCTTAAACTGCAACAATTTCTTCACACGGCAGAAAATTTCCACCCGAAACCAAAAATGTCTAAAGTGTGGAAAAAGAACACCCCACCCGTCAATGCCCGATAAATGAAAGACAGGAAAAACCCATTTTGCATAAATTGCCAGGAGTATGGCCATTCGGCCTGTTACACCAAATGTCCCAAATTCCCCAAACCAAAAAAGGACTCGCCCTTTCCGCAAATAAAACTTTGAAAGTACGTACGTAGGGATGGTGTCTCTTTCGCTAACGTTGTTAGCGGAACCGCTCTCCCAACCCCCACCCCAGTGGCAAACCTAACCAAAAAAGAAATGAAAATTCAATCAACAAAGTCTTCCCAAGGAATTCAGCTCAATGAAAATAATAATTCATACCTAGCTCGCTATTGAACTGGTCAGTATAATCTCTAATATTTTTAAAATATCACCTGAGAGAGAAATTCTACAATTACTTCCTAAATTAAAAATTCAGGAAGATGACAAAGCCAAGGCTTTGTGTGTGTGTGCTTCTTTTTCGAAGCTATGATGGATAAATTTTAACCACCTTATTTTGTAATTTTTCGTTCTAAAAATGTTTAAATTTCTCTTCTTAAATTATTAAAACTTTTACTATTATTTTCTAATCTTTATATCATCAATTGCACTCTATAAAATTCCCAAGTCCAAATTTTCGAAGCTCACTCCCAACATCCAATCAAAGCTCTCATGAACAGTCTTGCGCCTGTCACCCTTATTGGTTCCTGCCACCGATTTTCACGCCCACCACCACCAGCCAAGAAACAACATCAATCCACTTCAAGTACCAGACAGAGGACCGAGGGATGGACGTATCCCAGTTCCTTATTAATAGTAATAATGTAGTAATCATCTGACGAAGGAGAACGAATACTTGAAAAGGCTTAGCTGATGACTTCTCGCCGAATTGTTGTCTATTGTTCTACTCGGTTGCGCGCCAAAGGGCCACCATGTTGGATTTTATGTGATTGAAGCAAAAATAAAGACGTTATTATAGAGATGATGCCCTCCCTCATTTTACCAGCAGGCCTGGGGCCTGACATATATATTATTTCTTGAAGAGAAGCACAAAATAAAATATACATGCATTCTGACTTAATAACAAGTAACATAAATAAAAATTTTAAGTCAATTCCTACTTAGGTCAAGAAAGAAATTTTTTATTTTAGTTACTTTTTATTAAATAGTTACAAATAATATAAATATGTATATACAAAGTCACAACATTAAGTGACAAAATAAAAAGCCAATTTCCTTACGATTTTCCATTTTCCTTTTAATATAGGGTGTTGACTATTTTTTGTTTTTGTTTGTTTATTATTATTTATTCATTAATTAAATTTAATTATTCGAATAAAATTGTATAGTAAAAAGAGACATCACATTCTCAGAAATTAGGCTATTCCAGGGGCATCCAGGTCCAACACGTATCCATTGCGCTACAAAGACACAACGAAGGATTTTCCTTTCTATATATGCTGTAGGACTATAATTTTTGTTTATTACTCTCTATTCTTTTGTTAATTTAATTAATGAATTAATATTTGAAAAAACTGTATTAACATCAAAGTGTCATCCATTACAAGTTTGAAAATATATTTGAACTTGAATGGATGAATAGAAAAGAGAGAGTATTTTAATAATGATTGAAAATTTGAACAAGATATATATATATATATATATATATATATATATATATATATATATATATATATATATATATATATATATATGTCATGATTTTAAGACAGAATCAGATTAAAGTTTAAAAAAGGAGAGACCTTTTATTCAATCGTTTCGACATCTCTTCTGACGCTAAGAACAGGGAGTAAAAAGCACGCCATGGGGGTGGTTTCAAGTGGATACACTTTGAAAAACATATGGTAAGTATCGCTGCTTTGAAGAGGGGCTTTTTGCAAGTTAATGCTGACATATGTTGACTATTAAATCTAACGATCTGGAATTAGACATGTTTATTGGCTAGGCCATATGTTCGGAAGAAATAAATGGGTGACTAGTTTGATACTTGAATATGGGAACGGAGAAAGATGAGTCAAGTGCTAGATAGGAAATTTAATTTTTAATCTAATTTAATTATCCTTACATATATATACATATATATGTAGGGAAAGAATGAACTATAATTGTAGGAATTGAAAAATTAAATACACATTTACACTGATATAACATACTTATAAATGTTGAAAGGAAAAGTAACGTTATACTTATTCTATTAAGTAACTTAAAATATATATATTACTTAAAAGCAATAAATAAAAAAATTTAATTCTTATCTTGATAATTTATATGGTTTGTAAAAATAAGGTCGTATTGTAGGATTAGAAGTACATTATTATTGTATCCAATAAATCGGGGGGGGTGATTAAAATTATGATAGATATTTGGGTCGCAAAAATACTGAATATTGAAAAGCACAGCTATACGAACATTTTAGTAAAATTATGGATTACTACCATTATGCTTCCGGCTGTATTGAAAAACATTTTTATTGTCATCACCTTTAGATTTTAAAGGAACAAGATTTGAATTTATATATATATATGTTTTACGCCTTTGTAAAAATCCTTTTGGGAGTCGAATTACGTAAAACCAATCTTAGTGAACTTCTACTCAACAAAAGAACATATCTGCCAATTTTTCTAGTGATTGGTATTTTTTTAAAGGAAATTTAATCTACAACGATATTTCAACTCTCCCTTGAAAGTCGATTTCCGTAAAATCCGTCCTTAAAATTTTCCATATCAGTTTCTAAACATGAGCGGGAATGGTTTTTTTCTATTAACTGCATATGACCATGGTATTTGCCGGCTTCGCACGTATACACACAAACTCTTCGAGCAGAGGATTTTAAAGAAAAAAAAAAATTCACTAAAATAAATTTAATTTGTTTTTTGCTGGACATGTTTATGACTGGTGGGAAACATCAGCGATGCCTCTGTAATATTTTTAGATCGAAACCATTAATGGTGGGGATTTTATAAGTTCCTAACAAATATTTACAAACATGCATTTTTAACACGCTTTTATAAGTTTCACTGTATGTAATGGAATCTTTGAACTCGATTTTTACCCACTTTAAAAGGTCAGGTAAAAATTAAAGGTAAAGATTTTGCACACTTGTCAAGGACCGAAGATTAATACAATAATTTCATAATTTTGTTCAATTGTCCTAATTAGGTTAATTAGGAATACGATTTATAGATTTGGTGACTAATTCCGTACACCACTTCCAGATTTGGCGACTTATTGCATAAACCATTTTCAGATTTGGCGACTAATTCCATATGCCATTTCCAGACTTGGCCATTAATTCCAGATTTAGTGACTAGAAGATTATGGTGCAACCCTAAAACTGCAAAATAGACTTGTGTTTAATACAAATAAAACAAAAAAATAGTGTTCTTTATGTGAGAAAGGGTAGGGTGGGTGGGTTAGCAATTTGTTTCCATAATACACTGCTGGACAATTGCTAAGGACGGATAACACTATCATCCATAGCAACCACAAAATGAAAGGAAGCAAAATGTGGAAAATTAGAATAAGTGCGGGATATTAGTAAGAAGAAGTATGAGTATGCAAATTTTTTTCCACACGTCTGTTCATCACGTGATAGCGTTCATAAGAGCTTTAAAGGTTTTGACGCGTGTGGACAGTTGTTGTTTCAAGTCAAAGTTTTACAGGAAAGATTCAATAAACGAGCTTGAAATTTTTGGCATGTCTTCCCGACATCACATAGATGATTTTATGCGTGGCCGAATTATTGGAAAGATCGAAGAAGAGCGAAAAATAACACATGTTGCCAGGGAGTTCGACATCGCTCACAGCGTTGTTTCACGGCTGTGGAAGTCATTTAAAACTACTGGAATGTGTAGTAGACGGCACGGGGGAGGTCGTGTTAGAAGTACGACGCCTGCAGAAGACAGATATATCGTCTTATCAGCAAAAAGGAACAGGCGCACCACAGCTCAGCAGGTGGCAAATCAGTTTCTTGCTGTCTCAGGAAAGCAGATCTCCCGGAAAACTGTTGCCATACGTTTGAGGGGAGGAGGACTATACGCACGCAAACCTGTTGTGTGTGTCCCATTGACCAGACAGCACCGTACTGCCCGTTTGCAATGGTGTCGTGAGCATCACAATTGGACTGAACAGGAATGGGCATGTAGACTATTCTCAGATGAGAGTAGGTTCAGTCTGTCATCGGATTGTAGACGCCCACTGATCTGGCGCGAGAGTGGTACTGCTTATCGTCCAGAAAATATCCAGGAAAAGGACCGATATCCGACATGCAGTATCATGGTGTGGGTCGGCATCATGATCAATGGCCGCACGCGCCTACATGTGGTTGCGAATGGGACTATGACGGGCCAACGATACATTGATGAAGTTCTACTTCCTCATGTTCGTCTCTTTCCGTGGTGCTGTCGGTGATAAATTTGTTTTTATGGACGACAACGCAACATGTCATCGAACACTCACTGTTCAGGATTATCTAGACAGCGAGGGTATTCAACGTCTCGTATGGCCAGCGCGTTCTCCAGATCTAAATCCCATTGAAAATGTGTGGGATGCTTTTTGGAGGCAAGTTGCTGGTCGAAGCTATCTTCCGACAAACAAGAACACCCTCATCGGTGCACTCACAGAGGAATGGGATAAATTGCCTCAACAGCTTCTGGATAATGTTGTGCAAAGTATGGTACGACGTGTGGAATGTTGCATCACACTCCACGGTGGACATATCCCGTACTGATACCTTTCTTTAAGGTGCCTGCTGACTTTTAGATGCATTGTTCCATTTCTCCGTACGCAGATCAAATGAACATTTTTTTTTCTTTCAGATGTTTCACAGCTTTTGTACTTTCCAGAACAATTAATATTCTTTATTCTAATGTCTGAACAGTGTGGCAACTATATTTTATCCTACTAGGTCTCATGTCTCGCTTAATGTTATGCAATATAGCAATTTGTGATCCGTCCTTAGCAATTGTCCAGCAGTGTAT
>BMAU01005234.1:0-10719 GCA_019973935.1 Trichonephila clavipes
AGCATAAAAATATTTTAAGATAAACACACTTAAAAATGTATATAAATCTCCTTTAGAAAACTATAAGCACTTTTTTCCTCACTTAAAGATTACATTTTAACATACGGAATTGTGTTTATTTTCAATAAAATGTCTTCGGGTTATAAATTTTTCTTATATATTCCAAAAAATTTAAGAAATTTGATTTTTTTTTGAAAAAGTTTCGGAAGTTTCAAAAGTTACCCACGGCTTCAAAATACGAGGTACCTTACCAAAAAACAGTATTACCCTCTCATCATAATTAATAAGAAAAAAGAGAAGAATTAATTGAAAGTTCCATAAAATTTAAAAGATACTATCAAAATTATTAACAACAGCTCAGAGCCGTTCTAAAAGAAAGCTTCTCACCAGTAGCTGAGGACATACTACCAGTGAGAGAGCGAGAAATAATTCAATCGGCAAGTATGGAACATATTTAATGAGGCACCATCCCGGAGGGAGGTGGTAGAAATCTGTGCTCTTCTCTAATTCGTCCTTAACGGAATTAGACACGGAATTTGGAAGACAAAAGAGATTAAATGGAAAATAAAAGCAATTAATGCCGTGGTGCTCGTGGTACATGATGCTTAAATAAAGGGAAAAGACAAGCACTGCTGAATCGTGTAGTGATGACGGGAGTGTCGCTGAACAGCGAACGAAAAGAGAAGGCGTTGACACAGAAAGTGTCCATAATGTGATGCCATCTGCTGGAAAATGAGTAAAATAAAAGATGATCCACAAAAGATGTGGAAAAGGAGAATAATTGACATGGAATTAAACTACCACGCAAGACCGATTCAGAAGAATGTGGGTTTAAGTCGAAGTAATTTAATGGAGATGAAGTCTTGCACATACAAAATAACAGAAGTTAAAATTAGAGAAATTTTCTTTCTTTTTTTTTTTAGAGAAAAAAATTGAAAAGAGTTACCAAAGACTATATTTAGGATCTCCGAGGTCTTTTAAGGCCTGGAAAATGCTGATATATGTGGTGAAGAGCAGCTTTAGGTCTTTTTGCAGAGCTTGGGACCGAGTTATCATAGACAGGGATGACTCGGATAGATTGGTTAGGAATTTGAGGTAATCTGTCAAAAAACTTTTTGGACTGATTTTTAATGAAATCAAGAATTGGATCAATTTTGAGATCTTTGTGCAAGATTTCGTTTCTGACAAACCAAGGAGCATTAGTAATTTTTCGAAAGTGTAACGTGCAATTTTTTCAAGTGAGTTACTGCAGCAGAAGCCCAGATGAGAGATGCATATAACAAAATTTTCAAAAGTTACAAGTATTCATTTAAATCTTCGCATGAAACAGAGCCTTACGGAATCAGGTAGCCGCGATAACCTAATAGTCAGGATCACGAACTCAAGTGTTGTCGAGTCCTGATGCCACTAAAGACATGCCCTGGTATGGGGTTGATGGATGTTATCTGTCACCGTTAAGTCCTCACGTTGGTGTGGTATGAAAGTTTGGAGAGTGTTGTATCAACTCGGGGGTCGTCCTCGTCACTTGACTGTGGCTCAATATTACGAGGTGTGTTCCCAATTGTGTTGCTTTGTAGCGCGAGGTTAACAAACCCCCCATGAGAAAGAATGACATTCTGCTTTGTTGAAAAAGTATCTAAAAATTATTTCTAAACCCATCGTGACGTTGGCACGCGTACTATGTAATAAATGGTTAAAAAGAATTACATAAAAAAGGGTATGGCTTAAGTATATAGCAGTTGCAGTAAATACTGTACGCATGAAAATGTGTTGGCTTGTATTTGTGTTTAAATTTATATCTTTGTCCTTAATCGCTATATTTTTGCATTCATTTTTCCCCTTTTCAGCCTCTTATTATGGTTAAATAACAATTGTCTTGATTAAAAGTTCAAAACAAAAAAATTCGCCTCCCTCGTACTTGTATTTTGTTGCACTAATATTTCTTTGAAAAACCTCATTTTTGACTTTAAATATAGAAGAAAATGCTTTTCAAACAAGCAACTCGCTTAAATAAGTGGTTTTAGTTGAATTGTGGAAAGTTACATTTATTAGCAGTATTGATTCAAAAAATAATCCAAGAAATATAAAAGTAAAGTTAAAAAAAGTCCTTAAGATTTGAAAAATTGCAAAAAGGTTTCATAAAGCATATTTCCATGCATAGGCATAATTTTTTTCTACTAAGCTTTTCTGACATTTTGTGTGATTCAAAATGCGAATTTTTTATAATTTACTCAGAAAAAAAGAAATCGTGTCATTTCAAATATTGTTTAAAAAAAAAAAAAAAACTTACAGCAAACAAAAATTATCTAAAAATCTCGATTAATGAGAAATTTCTTCATAAGGTTGAGGACATTTTTGAAAACAGTGCATATAAGCATGAATTAGACGTTTATTTTAAGCATCTCAAAAGTTTCAGAACACTCATTACTTATGGATTATCTGAATGATTCACTCAGTTTTGTTCGCACTCTTAATTCATTGTTATGCTACAAATCATCAGAGATCAAACTTTAAAATACTCCTTTTTAAACAAAATATTTAAATAATGCACTTTATTGAGCTGTTCTACGATGTAAAAAGCAACAGTGTTTGAACCAGAATGTCTAGTAACATAACTCGAAATACATTACACACATAGAAATAACCTCTTCACAACAATGGTTGGGATTTAGTAGGAAATAAAATTTCTTAAAGTAAGTTTTTTATTAGATAGCAATCAATGTACGATGATAACCTACGAAGCGCAGCTTATAATAAATCGGAAAAAATGAACCGTGTTACAATGATACTAGACATTTTTTTTTCAAAAAGAAAAACAAAGATGAATTACAGTGTTATATTGCAAGAAGGAAGTTGAATAGTAAAGCGTTTGTACAATAAAAGTGGCTTAGAAAATAATTATACAATAAAAGAGTTGTTATAATCCATCCCTTCGAATCAGCATTCTGTCTCGTGAGGGGGGATTCAGTTCCCAATCAACCTCAAACGATCGAATTTACAGAAGAAAATTAAATAATTTGAAATCAGTCAACAAGAACTGTATTGTAAACTAGACTATAAAAGCCTTTATAGAAACAGAAACTAAAAAATTTATAAAATTATTACTTACACATACTTATTTGTAAAAGCCTCAGTGCGCTTCTTCCATAAAACTGTGAATTTTTTTTATTTAATTAATTAATTATTTTTACTGCAATTACCGAGGCTCGAACGGACGAAAATGTATTGTATCGAGATAAGAACACAACGTCATAACGAAGGTTTTTCTGTCCATGGTGCACTTGTAAAAATTAAATTCATGATACACAACAGGGAAAAAAATGTATTGAAGTAAACTATAAACATTTTGTAACATCAAAATTCTTTTATGCATATCTGAAAAAATATGAGATGAATGTAGTACAATTTTAACTTATTGGTTTGTACTGAGACTTTTTTATTTTAGTTAAAACATTTTAAGAATTATATCTCATTTTAAAATTGGTGAAATAGCGGACTATAAATTAAAATTTATTTGAAATTCGATGACTAACAACCAAAAATCTTAATTTGACAATTTGAAAACAAACTATAGTAGAAGAATGAAGAAAATTGATACATCGGATGGTAAAAACACTAGATTTAATAAAAAAAAAACCCATTAAAATTCAAAATCAAAATAGTTCAGTTATGGCGCAAAAGAAATATCGCTAAAGAATTAGAATAATTACCGAATATAATTAAAAAATACATCTTTTTTTTCTCCTATTGCCATACTGGATTAACTAATCTCTTTTAAAAAAAATCTGATAATTTTTAAATTTTCTGTTACGGTATTCGAGAAAATTAGTCATTTTAATCGATCTTTAAAATGTGACATTTCAGAAACTCCAAATCGTTTGCAAGGTTCTGTTCTTTTGACGTCTCGTATTTTTTTTTTGCATCATTTGTCGTGTGTTTATTATTTCGAATGCTATTTTTAACATGAATGCACAGGACACTGGTTATTTTAATAAACTATATCTGCATGCTATCGAATGCGAAAAAATGACATGGAAGTAACAGCCAAAAATAGGAAAATTAAATACACATAAAGACCACAGCATTTCACAGCATTGTTAAAAGTTTTGTGTAATGAAAAAAAGTTATTCTTCGTTCTCCGGTGGTTTGTTGAGTGAACTGTTTCAAGGTTCTGCTCTTTTGACGTCTCGTATCCATAATATTTAGTTTCTAACAGAGCAGAAATAGCGAGGAGCATTTCCATATTATTTGGAATCAATTTGTATAACATAGTGACTAAAGAGAGAGAATATCTTATTTTCTCTTTCACTTTGTAACTGAGCGTTATTTTTAAGAATGAAACAATTAAAATCTGCTGTCATTAACTTTTTTTCTCCATGTGGATTTTATAAGAATTGTTTTCCAGGTTTTTGTGCTCTATTAGCGATTTGTGTATCGTTTTAAATAACTATTAAAACATACAGATCTACAAACACAAATATTTGCAAAACTATAAAGATAAAAAAAATTAATTATGTTATTTCAGTTAAGAAAGTTAATAATGTATAAAATAATGTAAGGATGTTCTGCACACAAAATTTATTTCACTGCTTTTGTTTGGTACAGAATTAAATTTATAATTTTTTAAACTTTTTAATTGATAACTTTATTCATAGGTAAGCTCCACAAAAATTTCTTTCAAACCAATTGAAAGATTGTCGCTCTCACTGCTAAACATTTGTTCAAAAACTTAAAAGTAAAGGTCGACTCATGTCGAGTGATCTTGGTGTTGAAGGTAATATTTCAGTCGATTTACGGGATTGGGTGTCGACTCAAATCAGTCATAACTACAACTTGTAGCTGGATTTATATTCGAGAAATCTGTCGAACTCAGCACCTTTACGTTGATGTATTGTTAAGGTGACCAACCGTCCTCCTTTAGGGAGGACAGCCCTCCTTTTATAGGTTCTGTCCTTCCTTGAAAAGTGTCCTCCTTTCTGTCCTATTTTTCATTATTTTAAAACTGATCTATTAATCTCTGTATTCAGAGATGAATCAAACATGTTTCCAAATTGTCGAAGAATGGTCTGAAACAAATATCACAGGAAATAACAATTTTCTATGGTATTTTTTTACTTTGTCGCAAGTAAATTGGGCAGATATAGAAAATTAGGGCGTGTTTTTATCCAAAAAATGCCTGATATTAAAATCGATGACATTTGTCTGTTTGAAGTAGAAAGAAGACTGAATGTATATTTAAATTCTAATAAATTAGAACAATTGGAAAATCAACACGCTGAGAAATTGGTAAAAGATGGGTGAAATTATTTAAACCATTTAAAAAATGAACACATTCCATATGAAAATGTATTTACTCTTGTTGAATTTACGTTCTGCTGCCCTGGAAGTAATGCAGCAGTGGAAATAGTTTTTTTCAGTTGGTAATGATTTTGTGAAGTGACTAGTGAGAAATCAACATTGAAAGTTAATATTTTAGCTACAGTGCTTACCGAACAATTCAGTATGAAGGATATTTTTTGCCCGAACTTTCCGATATATTAGAAAATGATATGTTGAAAAAAAATCATTTAATGGATTGATCGTATTTTTGTTTGAATTAATCAAACGTTTCATATATTCAAGTTGTAATTTTTCTTAAATCCTTCGTCCTCCTTTTTCATTGTAAAAAAATGGTCACCTTAGTATTGTGGAAGTTGGGAGAATGGAGTAGCATTTTTCAATTGTAACCCTCGGCGCTTAACCCCGTGATTCAAAATCAAAGTAATCCTCGCGTTGACTGCAGATGCGACATCAATTAACAGTCTGCCAAGTCAGTCTACGAAGGATGAATAAATCAAAAGCAAACTCAATCAGTTTAAATTTATGAAAATCGGAGTCATAAAAATTCGGATTGATTACAAGAAATGGCATTGAACTGGAGAACGAGTTATCAAAACGTTAATAACTAGAAGCTGTCGAAATAAATTATTCAAAAAAGACTGAATTTTAGTTACTTATTGGTATTTTTACAGGTCTTTTGAGATTTGAGATTGATTTCTCTATTTTTGTTATTTAATTCGAATATTGACAAGAAACTCAATGTGAACAAATTTAATGATAACGCAGTATACACAGATTAAATAAAAGTAATCCTGAAACACTGCGAAAGAAATAATTAAAAGAAATCATGAAAATTAGATTTGTTCCTCTTTTACCAACGTTGATTCGTTCAATTTCAATGAAAAGCAAGAAATTAACATTAATATGCGCAGTTTTTAATCGTCATCGAAGTTAAAAATAGAGTCGAGAATCGTTTGCTCTTTCTTTTTTAACGAAACACGTTTTAATTATTGTCTAAAATATTATATTTTAGACAAATGAATTCAGCACACTAGAACCTTTCCATATTTTCATATAAATAATATAGAAATTAAGAAACCAATTGAATGCAATGTTTCGTGACTTTTTAATATCGTAAATGATAAATAAAAATAAAACCATTGTGTGAATTTTGCAATAGAAGAACATGGAAAACAATTTCGAGATAGATTCTATGTAGTTCAATTTATGATATCAACAAAAAAAAGAGAAAATAATTTTATTGTCATTTTTTATCCGTTTAAAGTGCTGAAATAAATGCATATTTTAAAATTAACACTAGATTGCGCAAGGAAGTCATTTTGACTGCTTTTTAATTTCAATTAGAAAAAGAATTACGTATATAATGACACCATTTCTTAGACTTTATTGGAATACAATTTTCCCAAGTGAAGTAAATTTTTTATTGCTAATATTTACAAATAAATTGTTATATGAGAGTAAATAATATAAAAAAAATATTAAAAATTAATTTTAAACAAATTTCTTTACGCAATAGTTATTCTTTCCCGATGCAGTCATTTTGACTGATTTGGGGCAATATAGGTATAATATATTATATAAATTTCAATCTTTCTTGTGTTAACGCATGAGACAACTATTGCTTTTTAAATGAATTTTTTAAAAGAAGTGTCATTCATTTTCTTTCTTGTTCATATTGAAGATCATTTATACAGTGGGCCACAAAAGTGTTCGTACACTTGCAATTTCTTATCAAATTTAATGTTTTCGACTAATAAAAATTAATATATTGGAATTGTAATTTTTTTATATCTGTAACTTATTCTTAATGGAATGACATAATTAATTTTTCAAAACTAGTATAAGTATTTTTTAAAAAATTAATAATCAAAACGCTACTAAAAATTACGCCACAAAAGTCTTCGTACACTTAACAAAAATCTCAACTTTATATATTGTATTTCTTTCATAAATTAGTACTTAGTAGGATATCTTTTAGTGTCCACAAGAACTTTTAAGCGTCTTGGTACAGATTTAATCAGTTTTTTTATAATTTCTGCATCGATTTTCCTCCATTCTTCTGTGATTATTGTTTTTACTTCACATTTTGTGTTTGTTCGTCATGTTTTGTTTTGTTTTTTACATCAAAATCTCACCAAATATGTTCTCCTGGGCTAAATAAAGGGATTGAGGAGGTGGTTTCATAATTTGGGGACAGTTATAGAAACACCAATGGCGTGCGTCCATATAGATAGAGCAGTGCGCTTGGCGTCGTCATCCTGTTAAAAAATGAAGTCGTTTCCAATATCCAAATTTTGGGCGGATAATTTAAAATTTCTCTTTAAAATATTTAACTAGAGCTCATGATTCACAATATCAACAAAAAATGCCAAATTAATAGGAATTGACTTATTATTATTTTTTTTATTACTTGTTTTATTTACGATCGTTATATTTTCCCCATGGACTGCCGAGAAATTAACATTAGTTTTTGTGTAGTGTATCTATTTTTTCAAATATCTCAAAAGTGTTCTAGTTCTTATGTATCTATAGGAGAACATATCATTACACATCTATCACACACACTTTTGCCAAATCCAGAAGTTCTTCTAAAATTGAATGTCTTCATGAAAAGAAAAAAAGTACGTTTTTCATTTTTTTAACAAATATTTTTAAATTCATCTTGAAATAATGGGTGTATGATAAGTTGAATAACATGTCATTACTACGTTACGTATCGTGAGAAATAATAAATTACTCAATACGAATTCCTACTATTTCCTTTGCAATGGGTCACGCATCGCTTATACATTCCGAAACTGTGTTTTCCCTTCAATAAGTGCGATGTTTGCAGATTTCACATGTCCTACCGTTGACGAGTTTACACACACATGCATCTCGTACGCATGCGTAAACTCTGCATCTCGGTTTTGTTTTAGATATCGTAACACTTTTTAATTTAGCTGAATAAAATTCAATGCAAAGTAAAAATTTACTTCCCGAAATCGTATATATTCCAAATATAATTCCCCCCATCCCTTTTTCCGTTCGATTGAGGAAAAAAAAACATATTTATATATATATAAAAAAAAACATTTCGCATATATATATATATATATATATATATATATAATGGATTTGCTTCAAGTGAGAAACATGCATTTCCTATCGAATACGTGAAAATTACACATTTATTACTTATCTGAGACACAATTTGTGTATCAGTTTTGTGGCTAAAATTGTCTTTTTGTGGCTAAAATTGTCTTTAACTCATTGTATCACTAAGAATAACATAGTTTAAGAGTAAATAATTTAAGTAATAAAATTTAAAAAAATGTAGAATGCTGAATTTCTAACTGGATTTTCTGAAAAAGTCCTATTATACTATTTTCTAAAAATCTTATCAAAAATACGAAACAACAGTTGTGTAACACATATTTTCAGTGAGTGAGTGAATATTAACGTCACACTGTTGAACTACAAGAGAGCTACTGCCGACGGACCTCATAATTTTGAGCCTTGGTCAAGTGACGAGGACGACACCTGAACTTCAAACTATCCCACCACGCAAACAAGAGGACTTTGAGCTCGACATACTTAACGTGCATTGGATTTTTCTATACATGGCGGGATATATTTGAGTATTTGTAATTATGATGCATGCGTACACTTGATGTGGCACCTCTGATGTGGGTGATCAGGGCCTGTTCAGGGACTTCTCACAGCAAGAACTTCTGCTAGCAATGGCCTTTTTGGATATGACTAAATCTCCCGGCCCGGATGGTGTATTTGGGCGAATGCTCGAAAACTTTGGTCACAGGGGAAAACTTAGACTTCTCTAGATATTATAAACCTATCCTGGAAAATAGGTCGTCTTCCAGCTGAATGGAAAAGAGCGACCATTATCCCTATCAAGAAAGCTGGTAAAAACAACTGGGCTCCTAAGGACTTTAGACCCGTTGCCCTAACAGGTACTGCCTGCAAAATAATGGAAAAAATGATATTAATCAGAATTCAGTATTTTTTGGACAGCAAGAACTTAATTCCTGGTGAACAGTATGGCTGCAGAAGAGGCCATAGTACTGTCGATCAAATTATTTCCTTCTGTCAGAGCATTAGAGATGCACAAAATTGCAAGCCCACCCACCATACTATGGCTGCTCTTCTAGATCTAACGAAAGCGTTTGACAGAGTTTAGAAGCACAAGCTACTAATTAAATTACACGACACTTTTAATATTCAAGGTAACACCTTGGCATGGATCTCGGATTTCCTGCATCACAGATCTAACAGAGTAAATTTTAACAACACTTTTTCGGATCCTGTTGTGCTTGGACAGGGCGTTCCACAGGGTTCTGTCCTCAGCCCTACTCTATTTTCATTATATTTAGCAGGCATTGAGAAAACACCTTCAGTTGAGATGAGAGTAGGCTTGTTTGCTGACGATATCGTCATCTGGTGCTCAGGGAGAGACTTGGTTGCGATGGAAAGGAATCTCAACAATGCATTATCTTCTTTTTCAGACTATGCTTTGAAGTTCAAACTTTGTTTTAATCCTACAAAGTCCATCGCTACTTTCTTTACCACCAACAAAAGATTGTACAGCTATCAACCAACCTTAAAGATGGATAACAAGAATCTTGCTTATGAAAAGCACCCAAAATATCTCGGATATGTCCTTGATCCTGAATGGTCAAGTCATAAGCACATAGATCATATTGTCTCAAAATGTAGAAAACGTTTAGGTATTCTTAAATTTATAGCGGGCAAAGACTGGGGAGCCGAAGCTGTATCATTGAGAGACACCTATTTGGCTCTCATTAGGCCCATACTAGAGTACGGTTTTCCAGTGTACTGCTGTGCGTCCGCCGCCAGTCTTGAGAAATTGGAAAAGATTCAGCTCGGTGCTGCGCGAATTATTACTGGATTGAGACGTAGTTGCCCGAAAGAAATTGTCCTCTTCGAGGCTGATCTTCAACCTCTTCATCTTAGAAGCAAAAATATCCTCACCAATTACTTCAATAAACTTTCTAGCTATGGACATCACAACAAAACCTCTCTATACTTTAACAATTAGCACAATAATCAGAGACTGAAGAGAAACAGCCCTTTCAGTTATGCTGAACATCTGCACTTGCCCTCATCTCATATCGAACCCCACTCCTTAAAATCTTGTTTAAGTCCATCAGAGGGACTTCCCAGAGTCCACTTCCACTTCAACATGTCTGCCCCGGTCACAAAGCAAGATCTCATCCCAGCTCATCTTAGGCAACTTGCATTGGAAAGTATTAATGAAATCCCCTGTGACGCCATTAATATTTACACAGATGGCAGTAGATTAGACGATCGTGTAGGTAGTGGAATCTACATAGAAAATTCTGGTCAAAACTTACCCAAGTA
>BMAU01005235.1:600000-800381 GCA_019973935.1 Trichonephila clavipes
TATAATTTATATGTATAAAACACAAAGTTAACTTGAGTGATTTTATTTATTGCCCGATCAAATTGTGTGGCTCAACACTACCTCTGAGTAATGAGTATTTTACAACTTAACTGCAACTGTACTGTCTTTTTCGTCTCCAAAGAGAGATTCGAGACGATGATATATTGGATTGTTCCGGGATTCCGGCGACTGAAATTACTTTAAATATCCGCCAAAGAATTATTTGCTGCGGAAAGAACTGTTTTTTACTCTGTTAATAAAAGACGTTACGGGATTTGTTAAAGCTTATCCAACGCCAGTTTAAATTTATTCAATTGTCGGTGTTAGCTTTTCGATAAAGATTGTAGAATGCAATTAAAATTTATAACATAATTAATAATTCCTTACCGAGAATGTACTAGAAATGTTTAGATACTGGACTGCATAATAAAAAAAAAAATTCAAATGCAATTTAATATAATGTTCCACCACACTATGGATTTTCTTAAACTTTATTTTAGAAGGAAATTGTATCAAGTTATTTTTCCCCTTATTATATTCAAAATGTTTCAGAAAATGTATTCAAGAAAAAAAATTTAAGTTTCGTCATCTGTTTATTTTTGCTTTACCTTACTTTTTATGTCTTTTGTGCTTGAAATGTTTTTTTTCGTATTAAAGTAATATTATAAGCTTTATGCAAATATAAAATTGAGATAACTCATAAAAGAAATTATTTTTTCAATATATCAGTAGTTGCAACTGCATAATTTATAAAGCAATATGGAATAAGAAATGATGGAAGATCCAGCTTTATGTCTCATTGTTCGTACATTATTTCTTACTAATCATAGTGAAAATCATTCCACATGAGTTTTTCTTCCTTTTTAAATAACTTTTTTTTTGTAGTTAGAATGTAAATTTTAGAAAAGTTTGATGAGAGTAATTAAATTTTGCATAGTTAATTTCTCAATTTAGACGAAATGACTTAACGTGGATTACATTCTGATTTTTCACACATTTAATGTAATACAAGGATTTTAAATGTAATAGATAAAGTTATTTGTGTTTTTAAAAAATGATAGAAATTAATTAAAACTGATTAAAAAATCAGCGTAATGAAAATTGATGGCAGTATCAAAAATGATTGTCCAAAAAACATGTTAAGAAGAAAGCCAAATTAGGAATAAATAAACTGAATGTCTTAAGACAAAAATAAAAGCAACTGGCTTGATTGTACTTTCAGTCATTTCTCAGATTCCTAATCAAATATAAATTAACCCAGCATCACTCACGCAAAAAAGTTCTCGCGCAGGGTATCTCATACCCAAGGGTGTTTACATTATGTTTTTACCATACAATTTGTATACAAAGGTTAAAAAGGAAGAAAAGTAGGAAATACAATGTTTTTATATTTTTCACGCGAGAATTTAGTTTTTCTGCTCTTTTTATAAAGGCATTCAGTGCAATGTTTATACACTTCTTTAATCTCGTCGTGAGTGAATGCGATGTTTTCACCGGATCTTAATTTTTTTAAATCTGTATCTTTTTAAAACTAAACATATAGGAGTAAACTTCTCTAATCTTTAAATTCAAAAATTTTGGAATTTCTTTTTTATTTTCCCTTATTGTTCCAAAAATTGGTTTTTTTTCTCAAAAGTTCATCTGAAAGAGAATACTATGTGTACCAGTTGTCTTCTTTAAAATTACGTTCTTCCCAAACGTTTATGTGTCTCTATATATAAAGCGTTTATTTTCTCAACGGTGTTTCCCTCTTCTAAATCTGGATCGATTTCAGTGGAGGAATCATACTTGCTGTTATACTCTTCATCATTTGATTCTTCCTCATCTTAACCGCGAAGAGAATTTCTTCATCCGAAAATACTGTTGTACTACATCTATTATAAATACTGTATCTATCTAAATATCGTATTTTTTCATCATAACAACAATAACACGCCATAGCATAAGGAAAATAGATTTAAAACGTACTCATGCACTCAGAACTGTAACGGCGATTCATGCGCAGGGTATGACAAACCCGAAGAGGTGGTATCCAAAAATATACATTTGGAATTCGCCTACAAACTAAGGCCCATCAAAGGATATGACCTTAAGGTCAGCTGCACGAGAAACTATCCATTTTCCAAAAAAGGTTTAAAAGTAGCGTTGAAAAAAGTTAGACGGTGGGTATGACATACCCAGCGCGAGAAATGCCGAATTAAGCTGGAACAGATGAAAATAAATTACTTAAATTTTCATATGAGTTTCAATTTGATCCAATAAGAACTTCTAACTGAATTTTCTATAATTATAACAAATTTTTGAATGTTAAGTTTATTATTGGCGAAAGTTGGCATAAAGACAAACACGCGGACTTTTTTTATTTTGTATATTAGATTAATTTGATATCTTTAGAAGAGAAACTCAGAAGATAAGTTTCTGTGCTCTCTATCAATAAACATTATTTTCATTTCTTTTCACGCCTTCAAAGGATTTTTCTTTTAATTTCACAATAAAATCTGGTACAACAAATTTACAAATAAGCCAAACAGAGCTCGTGTATGATCTTTTCCATACAGCGTGGGGATCTTCTCTGTTAATTTTCATGAATTTGCTCATAGTTTAAACCTATATAAATTATAAAATCTAATATATGACATTTGCATTTTGAGGGTGGTAAAATGATTAAAAGATCGAAAATAAACTAAAAAGGTAAAAACAAACTTTTCAAATGTCTATACACGCCCATGAAGTCACAATATTTGACTTCCGTTTCTGAATTTATTCCGTTGGGTGAGTGAGTGAATCTTTACATCGCACTGTAAAATTACACGATGGCTGTTGGTGATGGACCTCGTATATGAACCATGTGTCAAGTGAAGGGGACGACATCTGAGCTGGCAACTCCCTCTCCAACTACCACAGCAACGGAAAGACGTTTGAGCCTCAATATGTTTAACGTGCATGAACCTCTTCTACACGTCAGTTTTCAGTGGTACTAGGCTCAAACTCATGACACGCCGGCTACAAGTCTGTTACCTTGACCATTAGGATACCGTGACCACTTAATCCATTAGGATTGATTTGGGGTATTAACAAATGAGGATAAATGAAAAATGTACATTTCACGAAGTAAGGATGAACTAGAAAATTAGACATACATAGATAGACAGATAGATAAATATATAAAGTGATATATATCTATATACCAGTGGCGTAACGTACACCCCCGCAACCCCCGCATTGCGGGGGGTCCAGGGCTCTAGAGGGCTCACAGCCTAACTAACGCCAAGTACCTACCTTTTGTAAAATCCAACTTGGGGGCCCAAAACCTGACTTTGCAGGGGGGCCCAAGTGTTCTCCGTTACGCCACTGCTATTTGCAGAGTGTCCCAATAGCGCCAACAAAGTCTGTAAAGCCAAATTCCTCTATGGGAGTACATAAAAAAAGCTCAAAGAACTGTACCTGTACGATCCACAGTTTACGAGAAAATACGAAAAAAAAAAAAGTATGACGTCACAGCTGGTGCAAGGAAAGTGCACTAATTCACATCAACAGTATTGTTTGGAAATGTTTAAAAAGGCAGATGTTCAAAGTTTTCACCGTACATATTGAAGCAGGCTTGAGAGCGTCGTGAAATGGAATGCATTTGTTGTTAAGCGGTGCCATCGAAATACAAGCAGCATGCAGACGAGCAATTGAGTCTGTTTGTGTACTCGCCGGGTCTAAACACACTTCAATTCCTTGAGATTGCCCGATGGAGGAAAAAACCAAAGACATGAGATCTGGAGATCGTGGTGGCCATAGAACCAAATCTCTTTCCAGCCCGATTCAACAGATGGGGTATCAATCGCGCCAATCACGCGCAGGAGCATAGAAATACGCCAGATCCCCATCATGAACCATCCTATATCATCATTTACCGTACTTTTCTCGTAAACTATGGATCGTACAGGTACAGTTCCTTGGTCTTTTTTTAAGTTTTCCCTACAAGAAATCTGGCTATGCAGTGTTTGGGCGTTATTTATGGGACACTCTGTATAATCCGAAGAAAGAAAGAAGCAGAAAGGGGGAAATGATACGCTAACAAACTTAAAATAGATTTCGAGGTTATTTTGAATAATGTTTTCCAAATACAGCCGAACTTCTATATAACGAAGTAACCAAATACCAGAAAAAAAGTTCGTTAGATGAAAAGTCGTTAGATAGATGTTCATCTTTTTATATAATTTATAAACCACATGAAACAAATTTTAAATTCATAAATATTATATATTAAAAAAATGTAATTATTCACACCTTTTTTTTAAATTAGTATATGTTTTTTTATATATCTTACCCATCAAAAAAAAAAGAAAGAATGAAAAATTGCAAGAAAAACAAGAAAAAAATGTCGAAGAATTCACTGTATTTTTAATACTAAGAAAATACTTTCATGCTAAACGTAATGAATTTTAAGGAAATTTTACAATTTAAAGCACACAAGTAATATTAAACATACATTATTTTATAATTAGAACACGGGGACATGGGACAACTACACTGAGGGTGAAAGAGGATATTAAAGATGTTTCTAGTGAACTGGGCAATGGGGATTAAAGGTTGTACTTCTTGGATGAAACGTCCAGAACTCTATTGCTCTAGGCGAGTTAGAATAAAAAAAACCAGTTCAAGATTTATGACCACCATAAAATGTTTTCAGGAATACTTTTAAAATAGGAGAACAAAAATTGAATCACAAAAGAAAAAGTTCATTACATAGAAAATGCACTTCATTATAGAGAGATTATTTTACGAAGAAAATCGTGAAATGTTCAAGGTTCCAGGAAAAAGTTCGCTATACAGAAAAAATCGCAATGTAAAGGTTTGACTGTATAACATTCCATTTAATGTTATTACTTTATTATTTGTTCATATATTAAGAAATATACTGGATTGCATTAATATGAAATCCTTCGCATTTATTAAAATCTTAAAATAAACTTTTTTATAAAACCAGAACACACATTTCAATATTGTTATGAAATACTTGAATAAGTTTCTGCTTTAATTTTATTCCTATGTTGATCTTCGTGCATGTCGAATTAAATCGACTTTTGCATAAAGAGGAAATTTGTAATACACAAATGAAATTTTTTTTTCTAGTTCATATCACTATGACAACAACAGGATAAGTTTAGCTAGGGGCATTTATTTGACCTTTATATATTTCCCACTTTAATCAACTTTTGAAGTTTCACAATCGCCTGCCATGGAGCTTAAATTGTTTTAGGTATTGCAGCTTTTTGTTAAAAACTGTTATTCTACCTTGACGCGAGTCTTTGTATTAAACTTTTTATTCGTCGGTTTTTCATTGCAAAGCTTATTTTTACAGACTATTTTTTTCTGTATTGTTAAGAAAATGTTGACGTTCAATAAGTAAAGGACATAGAAAAAGATTATGCGTAATTTATCTATATAAATAAATTAAAACGTATTCAAAGAAATGATTGATGATTTATTGTTTTAAGACAAAATTAAGAATCTTACAGTAAATAATAATCAAATACGAACAGTGATTATTCAAATATAATAGAATCATAGCAAAAACATAATAACTCTGCTTTTGTATTTCATTGTTTCCACAGTAGCTTAGTGGTTATGGTCACGACCGGCTTTATCGAGAAGGTTCGAACCACTGAAGACCCACCTTATAGAGGGTCTGATGTGCATTAAATCTGTTGTGTCTCAAAGTCCACCGGTTGGTGGGGTGCGGATGTTTGGAAAGGGGGTTGTTTTCGTCTCTTGCCCGAAATTCAGAAATTTCAAGGTCTATCACCAATTACCCTCACGTTGTTCTCAATAAACTCTCACTCACTTAAAAGTATATTGTGTCTACTTTCTTTTATTTGTTGTGGCCACGGTAACTTAGTGGTCAAGGTAACGGAGTGGCTAGAGTGTCATGTGTTCGAGCCAAGTGCCTCCAAAGATCTGTCGTATAGAAAGGGCCGTGGTGTGGAAGTTTGGAGAGGGGGCAGCTCAGATGAAGATTGTGTTAAAGAGTATCTATTACTGTTTATTTTTGAAAATTGTGTTAAAGAGTTATTTTTAATGATAAATTCTGTCAACAACTGTAATGGATGACCGGTGCTATCTATTAATGTGAGTGAGTGAATAGTAACGTCGCACTGTTCAGCTACACGAGGGCTTTTGGCGACGGACCACGAAATTTTGAACCATGGTCAAGTGACGTGGATGACATCTGATCCTCCCCCCTCTCCTAACTACCACACCCCACCAACGGGAGGACGTTTCAGCTCTCGACAAATTTAAGGTGCATCGCTCTCCTACACGGAGGATCTTTAGTGGTACTTGGCTCGAACTCATGACAAGGTCAGCCACGATCCGATCGGCTACCACGGCCATCCATTAATGTGAGAGTGTCAGAAGGAAGATGAGCCATAGTCAATACAAACTCTATTTATTAACAAATTCTCAACAACCCAAGTTAAGAAATGCACCAAGTCATAAATATGGGGAGCAACAGCAAGGTAGACGAAATACTAGAAGATTTAATAATAAATCGAATCCCTTACACTTAGCACGCCCAGGTAATACACCTTCTTATATTTAAAGATGATTTAAAGCAATCTAATTCAAACCAACCTGAATCCAATTTAATGACTAATTGACCAAACACAAATCATCAATCTTAATATTAATCAAATTATCTGCGAAGCGCTCTCGCCTTGCTTTACGTTAATTACTACTTGCAATCCTATTAACTTCTAACCCTCTCTCTCTCTCTCCTTTGACTAGAAAGTTTAATCTTTAAATACAAGCCTTGATTTGAATAATCACGTCTTCTTCTTCGGAGGAAAGTTTTTAATAGAATAATTTTTAAAAACCCATTATTTCCCAAGAGGATCAGTTGGAAAAACGCGAATAGACCCATTATACAACAACAAAAAATGTTTTTAAAATTTTTAAGTAAATGTATATTAAAACTGAATTAAATCTGTGTACGAACTGATCATCAAAAAAATGTGACTAAATTGGTAAGGCTATTGTAGCCTAGTGGCTATGGTCACGAACTCGTGACCGAAGTGTCTCGGTTTCGAGTCCAGGTGTCACTCAAGACCCACCCTGTAGAGCGGTTCGATGTGGTCGTTTGGAAAGTGTCGTCTGAAGTCTCGTCACTTGACCATGGTTCGAAATTACGAGGTCCGTCACCATTAGCCCACGTGCAGCTTTATAGAAAGAAAAATTTGACAGAAATCCTCCTAGTCTCAAGATATTTTCTGATAGAGAGAAATTTCTGTTTTATTTATGTTGTTGTCGTGCCACCCGATCGGCAAAGGCCAGTTTGAGGTCCACAAAATTCATCATGGCAAAGGGCTAAGCGAAGCCTGTCGTTTGCTTTTTATTATTATTAATGTTTAGATTACCCAATCTTCCAATGAAAAGGAAAATCTAAAATTGATTAAAGTTTCCGACTACGTTCAGAAACGTGATTTTAAAAAAGCGCATAAATGGATAATTTTCATGATATTATTGACACTAAATATTAGGACACTGGATTAGAATACATGTATAAAATTGTTTTAAGGACATTTTGACAAAAAAATTATTTAAATACAATACTTTGGCAAAAAACTAACCTAGAAAAACTTTTTCTCAAAATGTTTTCCCTTTATAAAAAATACTTCTAAATTAATAATATTTTGCTTTTATATAAAGTAAAGACTTCTCCTGGGAGTCTGAACTAGGATTTTTGAAAAATTCACATTATTTTCAGAGTTACAACCCATTGAAATAATTATCGGCGTATTTTTCTTAAAATTTCTCCCCTCTGTTGTCGTAAAACATGGATATATAAACCCACTTCTAAATTATATATTTCAAAAATTCTAGTTGAGCCTCTGTACAGTGGTTGGAGCTATAGACAAGCAAGATATTATTATAATAGAAGCATTTTTCACAAAAGGAGAATATTTCGAAAATGGGTCATTCTATGTTCATTTTTTGTCAAAATATTGTACTTAAATAATTTTTTTTTGTAATACTATTCTTAAAACAATTTTATATACATTTTCTAATCTAAGTGACACTAAATATCATAAATATTATCCATTTATACGCTTTTGCAAAATCACGGTACCGAACATGTTCGGATACCTTAATAATGGAAAAACTTAAATTGCTTTAAGAAATTAAATACAGTCAGACCTTTATGTAACGAAGTCGCTAAACCCCAGAAAAACGTTATTTATATGGAAAATTCGTTATATAGAGGTTCATCTTTTAATATACTTTATGAACCACATAAATCAAATTTTAAATTCATAAACACTATACATTTAAAAAGTAATTATTCACACCTTTTTTAAATTAATATATGTTTATTTTATATATCTTACCCATCAAAAAAGAAAGGAAAAGCTGCAAGGAAAATAAGAAAATAATGTCGAAGAATTCACTGTATTTTTTATTAAAGAAAATAATTTTAAACAAAAACTAATATGAATTTTAAAGTCATTTTCTGCTTTTAAGCATAGAAGTAATATTAAACATACATTAATTTATAATTGGAACACGGAGACACGGGATAACTCCATTGAGGGTGAAAGAGCATATCGAAGATATTTCTTGTGAACTGGTCAATGGGGGTTAAAGGTTGCTCTTTTTGGATGAAAAGTCTAGAACTCTATTGATCTCAGCGAATTAGGATCTAATAAAACCCTTTCAAGATTTATGACCACCATAAAATGTGATAAAGAGAGAATAATTTTTTTCAGAAACACTTTAAAATAAGGGAGAACTAAAATTGAATCCTAAAAGAAAAAGTTTGTTATATAGAAAATGTACTTCGCTATAGAAAAGTTACTTTACGAAGAAAATCGTAAAAGGTTCAAGGTTCCAAGAAAAACTTCACTGTATAGAAAAATTCGCAATATAAAGGTTCGTTATATAGAGGTTCGACTGTATCTTTCATAACGTAAGATATATATTTTAACTTTCATGTTAACAATTGATATCACACAAAAGAACGTTGTAAATGTGATATTTTAAGTAAATTTAGAAGGAAACGTTGTTATAATTTTTTAAATCACTTTTTTTTGCTTTTTAAAGCTATTACAGATTTTGGTATACAGATTTTCCTCTGAGATTTATTTTCTTTGATTGAAGTAAGGAATAAAGTCTCAAAATTATTTTACATGTAAAGTTATTTTAAGATTTGAATTCTGATTTTTTCACATATAAAATTTTGATTGATTTTATCATGTAAAATTTTTTTCGCATTATTTACGTTAAATAAAGAAAATTTTATAAAAGAGGCAAATTAAAATTATGTGGCATAATTTTATAAATACCAAAATGCTAGTAAGAACTTATCCTAATTGAATGTAATTTTAATTCAGTGAAAATTAGATTCTGTGTTGTAACATCGACGTTTTAAAATCTAAATTTTCATAATTTTCTCGCCATGTTCTAAGATATATTCAAATATTCCACCCAGCTTATTCAATTTTCCTACATAGACGAAGGTTACGTTTTATTTTTGAAAAACTAACACATAACCTTTTTTAGAAGATCAAAAATCTTATATGTTGTAACATCTGTACCAGGTTTTGACAGATTTTATTCTATTTCCCTGAATTAATTTCAAAGTAATTTGTATTCACTGTTACAAAATGTTTTTAAGAATGTCCCGGACGTATTTTTGCGTGTGCATATGCTACCTTTAAAGAGTATAATTCAGCTATTTCATAGAAAAACTAGGTATCTCATGAAATAACTAGACCCAGTCAGTTAAACTATATAATAGACGAAAAATTTCATACTTCACCTAGTAATTCTATGAAATAACTGAGGATAGACCATTAAAGTGAAAAATAAACAATTTCAAAGCTATTTTATAAATTAATTGATCATAAATATCTAAAGTCTCTCGAACAATACATGTTATTTTTCATGATGATTCCATTTGCGGATGAATAATTGATAAATAACAAGGAAAAGCAGATAATATAATTTATTACTGCTCCTATTACTAATATTAGTTAAAGAAAAGGGGGGGGAGAATATGTGACAAAAATGGATTATATATAAATATTTTCTACAAAAATACAAGATGAGAAGAAAAACTGTTGCTTCATAAAACATTGTGTAAACTTTTTAAAACTAAAACATATGAGAAAATAAATTCAAATTTTACTAGATACCTTTTTTTCATTATATATTACAGCAAAGATTGCTGTGATGACACTTTGAATTGCACTGCTTATTATTTCTGAAATAAGCACAGTTTTTATTATTACACATTTACACACATTACACATTTTTTTACTATTACACATTACATGACCACTTTTTAAAGTATCCGACTACGTTCGGAACCGTGTTTTTAAAAAGGCGCATAAATGGATAATTTTCATGATATTTAGTGTCACTTACATTAGAATACATGTATTAAATTGTTTTAAGGACATTTTGACAAAAAAAAAATTATTTAAATACAATATTTCGGCTAAAAATTAACTTAGAATAACCTTTTTCCAAAATATTCTCCTTTTGTGAAAATGCCTCTATTATAATAATATTTTGCCTGTATATAGATCAGACCTCTGTACAGAGGCTCAACTATGATATTTGAAAAATTCACATTATTTTAAGATTTGCCACCAATTGAAATAATTATTGACGTTTTTTTCTTAGAATTTCTCCCCTCTGTTGTCGTAAAACATGGATAAACCCACTTCTAAGTTATATATTTCAAAAATTCTACTTGAGCCTCTGTTCAGAGGTCTGAGCTATATACAGGCAAAATATTATTATAATAGAAGCGTTTTGCACAAAAGGAGACTATTTTGAAAATGGGTCATTCTATGTTCTTTTTTTATCAAAATATTGTACTTAAATAATTTTTTTATTGTAATACTATTCTTAAAACAATTTTATATACATTTTCTGATCTAAGTGACACTAAATATCATAAATATTAACCATTTATACGCTTTTGCAAAACCACGGTTCCGAACGTAGTCGGATACCTTTAATCCTTGTTCAACTTTGAGCTGTTGTAACAGATCGAAGCATTGTGTCAATATTTAGTGCTTCACAATGGAAATTAATTCTCGCTAACATATACTGTACTGATATCTACAAACAATTGTTTTATTCGTCCATCTCTAGTTCTCTTAATCGGAAAAATCCTTCCCAAAGCAGCTAGAACCGGTTCAAAGAACTTTCGAGTGCCGTATTTCATACTTTAACGATCAAGTAATCGTTATTCTATAGAATACCTAGTTAAATCGTAGAATTCAATAATTGTATATACTTTAACTTACTTGTCTAATTATTTCATGAAATGCCTAGTTATTCTATGAAATTGCGGATTTCACACTTTAATGGTAACACATACAGTAATGATTAAAAATATGAAGAGAAATAGAATTATCGGAAGTTTTGTAACACAATTATCCAGAGGGAAGCAGAAAAAAAATTGGAAATTCACGAATCAAATCATAATACTAATAAACTATCTTTTTACATGATTTCCTTTAAATAGTTCGATCAAGAGATTTTGGCTTCGCACTACGTCATGATGTTGAAATTTGCTTTCCAACGGTTAAAAAAAAACTAAGTCCTTATTCCTAATTCCCTACAGAAAATTTTTAATGTGTGATCTAGAATATCGTGATGTAAACTTTTTTTAGTGTGTATGCGTATAGAGCATAACATCAAAGGGAAAAAAACTGAAATACCTCTAAAGAATATTTCAATAGCATTTGACATTGTTATGTTCTTCTTCGCGGGGTTATAAAAAATAGATGGCATTGCTATTTATGCGATATTCATGTCTCCATCTAACGTCAGTGCGCTTGTAACCTATTAAATAGCTGACATGGTATAACTTCAAATATCGATTTTCGTTGAATACAAGAAGAAAAAGAAAATACTGCCATATCATGTGCTATTTATAGCGTCCACCTCTGAAATATGTGTATATTTATATTCATATTCATGCGGAAAGATGAGTGAAAACTCTCTAAATAGCTACACTAAAAGAGATGTTTAATGCCATCAATGTCGGTAAAGAAAAGGCTATGCTTCTCAAATGACAAGGCAAGTTTTGAATAAACTTTGAATTTGAATGTATCGCCGGCATCTTGAAGAATTGATTGGTACTCTCAAAATAAGTTTTACTTGAGATAAATCTGAACTTAATGTTCGTTTAACCCTTTATCTACCGCATTATGATTTACTGCAGTTTTTTTTATGCAATATTTTTTTTAATCATTACATTGAGAATTAAAGGATATACATAAACAAATATTAAACATTAGGAAATTTAACCCGTTAGATCTAATTAATTAAAGATAATCAACTGTAAAATTAATTATATACACTGCTCACTTAAAATAGATAGTCAAATCATTTTCTAAGGTCTTCATTTACATGCAAAATAAAGTAAGACACATTTTGATATTAACTATTTTTTCGGAACAAAAATGACAATCTTCGCAATGCGCTGAAAACGCCGTCAGCTGAAAACGCAATTTCTCTATAAAACTATTCGCCTTCCCAGCTAAAATATTCCTCAGAGAACCCAGGCTTCCATATATCTTGGAAGAGTGGATTTAAAAGAATATTCCTGCTATGTATCGGCAGAGTACTCGTAAAAATGATTATTCCATGTAATTTTAAGGTATCAGAACATGTTGAAAATGACCAAATTTGGTCAAAACAGATATTTTTGCTTTTTACTTTATTGAATAGAGCTATCCCTTGGCTTGACAAAACATACTTTGTTTTGTTTCTACGTTACCTAGAGGCCAAGCTACAATCAATTTTATTAAGTTAGAAAAACCGGAAGTGGGTCTTTGATCTACCAGAAGTGGGCATTTAAATTACTCGAAATCTATCATGGCGAGTCTGATAACTCAAAATATTACAAATGTATTTCTATAAAACATTTTGAACCTGATATTTACGTTATTTTCTAGAGAATGTACTAAAATCTTTCTTATTGTATGAATACTTTTTGAGTTATGGTTTGTTATTTAAATAATGGTCTCAAAGAATGGGACTTTTATTATAATGTTTACTCAATAAACTCTAAAATTTTCAAATTTTAATAAAACATTAAAATTCTAGTACATTGTCTAGATAAATACATCTAATTAGTTTTAGTGATACTTTTAATAATATGTTTGTTACTTTTTCCCCAATTCCTTCGAAGTTTTACAAAAGTATTGCTAAAATGTCACTTATAATTGTGGTTTTTGTGAAATTTAGGCAATTTATTTTAAATATTGTTAGTTAAATATTAGTATTTATTTGTATTAAGTCCTAAAAAAGCATATATAAGGGTTAAATATGCTATTTTGTCAAAAAGCACCCCGAACGTGTTCGGATACCTTAAAGAGAGTGGTACTTATAAGTACCGTCAGTAGATATAGGGTTAATTGTGAAAAAAAATGGAATAAAAACCTAAAATGTGATAATCGAAGGTACGCGTTATGTATTTTATATTATAAGAATTCCCTTTTTTGATAAAGCTTTTCTTCTTTTCAATTTTAGACAAATAAAGTTTTTAAAATATTGCATAAATTTGAAATGTTTCTTTCAAAAATTTTACTGTTAATAAAAATAGGAACTTCCATTATAATTTAAAGATTTATAGATTCATCTTTGAATGAAATTTTTTTCTAAAAATGGCAACTTTATAATTATTAAATTGTACGTAATTTGATTGATTTTTTTCGCAAACTTTATTTGTATCCTGATTAAAAAGTTAATTTTTGGATAAATTAATAATTCCATTTTCATATTAAAATTTTAAATTTGAAAAAAATTTCACTTTAAGAACGAAACTCATAGCATTAGGAGAGCAAAAATCCCACAATTTTTCATTTATTTTCCCAAGAACATGTTCTACAATATCAATCGTTTTTAAGTTTTAAATTTAAAAATTCACTAAATCTTTCCTGAAGTTTAAATTTCTTGTAATGTTGTCCAGTCTTAAATGCGGGATAATTTTCTGGCAAGTGGAATATTTTGTTCTAAAAGTATAATATTCAGCAAGATTATCCAGACTATTCATTCATCAAATTACACTATATGTATAACAAACACTCATCAGAAAATCATGAAAAGTGTCAAGTAATCTCTAAAAAACGTGATGACAATATGCATTTAGAGTTATTCAAGAACAATGCGGAAGCGAATGTTACAAAAAAATGAGTAACAGCCATAAGTAAGCAGGGCTACATACAATGAAAATGTGACTGACTCGGCATATCAGCTGATAATTTAAACAGATGACAAATTGGTTGACGTTTCTATCCACTGACGTGACGTCTACAGCTAAAATATGTGAACTTCATGCATTGTTTGAAGGAACGTCGCACTGATATAGCATAATGAACTATTCTCCAAAAACCAAATTTCTTCACTTTAAACTATGATCTGGAAATGGCAAATACCGGAGTTTATACCTCACTGTTCGTTTCATACTACGTCATATGAATTTCTACACTTTACTTTTATAGAATAAAATTTGTACTACTTTTGAGAATCGTCTTTAAGGTATCTGACTACGTTCAGAACCGTTAATTTTAAAAAAAAGCACATAAATGGATAATTTTCATGATACTTAGTGTCGCTTAGATTAGAATACATGTATAAAATCGATTTAAGGACATTGTGACAAAAAATATTTATTTAAACACAATATTTCGGCAAAAAATTAACTTAGAATAACCTTTTTTCAAAATGTTCTCCTTTTGTGAAAACTACTTCTATTACAATAATATTTTGCCTGTATATAGCTCAAACCTCTGTACAAAGGCTCAACTATGAGTGTTCAAAAATTCACACTATTTTCAGAGTTACAACCCATTGAAATAATTATCGGCGTTTTTTTCTTAAAATTTCTCCCCTCGGTTGTCGTAAAACATGGATAAACCCACTTCTAAATTATATATTTAAAAAATTCTAGTTGAGCCTCTGTACAGTGGTTGGAGCTATAGACAAGCAAAATATTATTATAATAGAAGCATTTTTCACAAAAGGAGAATATTTCGAAAATGGGTCATTCTATGTTCATTTTTTTGTCAAAATATTGTACTTAAATAATTTTTTATTGTAATACTATTCTTAAAACAATTTTATATACATTTTCTAATCTAAGTAACACTAAATATCATAAATATTATCCATTTATACGCTTTTGCAAAATCATGGTTCCGAACGTAGCCGGATACCTTAAATAAACTTAAGTTTGAATCCGTGACATTATCCACTTTTATTGTTTCATGCATCGGATTAATTTTATACTATCTTGAGTGAATTTTACAGTTAATAAGCATTTAGCAAGTAATATAAAAAAATTTAAGTCAATTCCTACTTATATCAAGAAAGAAAAACATTACTTTAGCTACTTTTTATTAAATAGTTACAATTAATATAAATATATACTTAGGACACAGAATCACAACATTAAGTGGTATTTAATTTTTATTGATCATCATTAAAGTATCGTATTGTCATCCAAAACAACCGTGTATATAAAATTTCAGTTAACTTGAAGGCTTTAAAACGTGAGAAAAAAACCTTTTCAAGTTTTGACACAAGTCGCCAAAATAGTCGCCAAGTCATCAAAAATTATGCTAACGTAGCTGTATTTGCAATTCTTTAAATAGTTAGCTTTAATCAATTAATTTTTACAAGCTTTTAATTAACTTTCAATGTAAAATGTTCGGGTGGAATCTTGCAACTCAATTTTGAAGCAGATGTCTTTAACCGATTGAGCTGAAATTTTGTATACACGTTTAGTTTGGATGACAATACATGTTTTGCCGATTTATATTCCGGTATAGCATTAAGTTAAAAAGATATTATTTAAAGTAATTTGTTCGGGTGGAATCTTGCAACTCAATTTTGAAGCTGATGTCTTCAACCGATTGAGATTAAATTTTGTATACACTTTTAGTTTGGATGACAATGCCTGTTTTGACCATTAATAATCCGATATTGCATTTAGTTAAAAAGATATTAGTTAAAGTAATTTGTTCGGGTGGAATCTTCCAAATCAATTTTGTAGCTGATGTCTTCAACCAATGGAGCGGTTTTTGATTTTAATATAGTATTATAAAAAAAAAACAAAGAAAAAGGAGCTCTAATATTTTTTTCATTAATTTTGCTTTGTCCAATGTTGTTTTGGTCTTACGGCGTTTTTTCCTTCCTCACCATTATTCTCTTGTTACGGCCCAAATAAAATATATATAACATAAACGTGGCCTGGCGGAAAAAAAGACTGAGCTAGCCTGTTCAAAATTAACCGACAGATGACCTTGCAACAATGATGCGTTGACTGAGATGAACAGACTGAGAATTTTGTTCAGTAATAACTAAAAAGTAAAAAATAATTTTAAGGTAAAAAAACTTTTTTAAAACTAGCTTTTATTTAAATGCTCCAAAAAGTATAAAATAAACTTTTATTTTAAAACTTTTTTTGCTATCAACTTATAACGTCGTTACACAATTTATAATATAAAAGCTTGTCGCGAGAGTTACCTGTGTTGATAAACAAGCAAATTAAAGGACTTGATCTGATTAATTTTAATTTTTAAAATTTTCAAACTGAGTAAATACGAGTACTTAAATCTCGCGACAATCCTTTATATTATAAATTGTGTAATGACGTTATAAGTTGATAGCAAAAAAAGTTTTAAAAGAAAAGTTTATTTTACTCTTTTTAGAGCATTTAAATAAAAGCTTGCTTTTTTAAAAAAAATTTTACTTTAAAATTATTATTAATTATAATTAAATTATTGTATTGTCATCCAAAATAATCATGTATATTAAATTTCAGCTCAATTGAGCGCTTTAAAATGTATTTTATTAATGATTGAAAATTCCACCAAGATAAATAAATAAATATATAGAGAGTTTGAACTAATAGGAGGAATTGAATAAAAATTGTACTCGTGGCAACGTATTTCTTAAAGTTCTTAAACCTATTTTATATTATGAACATAGAGATTATGTCAACAGAAATGAAAACCAAAAATTTGAGAAAAAAATATGTAAACTACTCAGGAGATTGAAGAAAATGTTTTATATTAATGAATTTGCTTTATATTTTAAAATTGTAAGGGTTTTTTTTTTTTTGCTTTTATGTATAATGAGGAAAGACATTAGAGGATTAAATATTCTCAAATATCTCTTACATATAAACTACACATTAAATTGAAAATGTCCAAGTTTAGAATAGATCTGCAAGAATTTCCATAACGAATAATACAACTCTTATGCCGATGAACACACCGATAAACGATAATTTTATGTCGCACTGATAATCAACATAAGGGCTATTGGCGACGGGCCTCGTAATTTTGAACGATGGTCAACTGATGAAGAGGAGAATTGCAATGGCTCCACTCTCCGAATTTCCACACAACACCATATGGGAGGACAGTGGCACAAGCAAGGGTGAGGGGGGAGGTCCATCGAACCGAACCCGGAACCCCTCCCATAGCCATTGATTTTTTTTTCAATTGATGATAATTTTATGTACATAGTACGCGAAATTTAGTTAAGTATTTGTTATTAACAATTGTAACACACGGTTTAATTCGAAGACCAAAATGTAGATGGCGGTACTTGTAACGGAAGTGTTACCGAGCGAAACCCTGTATTACCGCCAGAGAGAGTTGGGATTTGAATGAATAAACGTTACTCGTCTCGCTGTCCAATCCTGGACTATGAAATATTTTTAATTTCCCCTTATTTCCTTTAAATGTTTAACCTGTATTGTGTCTAAATGTCTGTCCATTGTAACTGTGTTATTTTATGTCATTAAAATATTTAAATTACCCCGAGATCTTATCCATTAGTTTGGTTTACCCAGTAATGACGTAAGAGAACCGTTACAAATTGGCGTCCAAACGTCGAGCCGATGCGAGCAAAATTCCCAACTTTCTCTCGCTTTTTCCACTTAGGTTGAGGCGTTGTCACCCGACAACAAATAGAGAATTCGCAACCCTGCGAATAAATAAATGTTTTCACCCAGAAAACGTGTGAACAGATAAGTGTTGTTTATTCTAAATACACTTCCTCTGTTACTCTGTATAAGAACAGTGTTTATATATTATTGCTCTTAGTATGTAGTGTGTGTTACAGTATATAGTAACGTAATTGAAGTTTAAGTGATATTTTCACTTATTTATTTGTCAGTATTCTTAATACTTTTTTTTTGAAAACGAAGCTCGCATTCTATTGTTTGTTCTGATTAAAGCTAATTGAAGGTTATTTATGAATGTATATTTACTCACTAATTAAGAATTTAATGCCATTAACATATGTATATACTTTTATTATCAAGAAATTATTGCGATTTGTATTTATTCAAATAATTTCACTTTGATTCTTGTTTGATTACTAAACTTTTAATTAAATTTTAAGTTGAATGCAATTTTTATCATAATATATTTTTTTTTACTTTTTATGTCTAATATAAAAATAGTTATTTTGTGAAGTACATGATTTATTACGAAGTATTACTATATCATTTGAAAACTTGTATGTTTTGATAAAGTATAAACATTTATGCTTTTTATTTAAAAATTTTTGGAAAATAATTTCAAGTACTTCTAAGTGTAAACAAGTTTGTTATAGTGTTAATTTCAGAGTGGATGAAATAATTTATGAATGGTATTTCTATTTAAACGTACTTGAATTGCTTTTGATTAAAAACAATTTAATTGTGTGATTTAAGTTAACAAAAACGAAATTTTTCTTTGATTTAATTTAAACGATTTCATGTTAATTGCTGATACTCCTTTTGATTAATAATGAATATTATTTAAATATTGTTATTTTGATTTTGAAGTACGAAATTAGAAAATAGTTGATATTGAAGAATTTGTTTCATTTTTTTAATCTCATTAATATTGATGTGAAAATTAATTAGCACATTTTGAAATTAGAGAATTATATTGTCATTATTGTATAGAGTACTTTTTTGTATGTATCGGAAACTTTAAGTGCATAAATATTGCTTGACTATAATATTTTCAGATCACAGAATTAACAGTTTTGAGTGAACTTTAATTCATTAACTTAAATTGAACTTTACTAAATTAACTTTGAAATAGTCTAAAAGTGAAGAAAAATGGCTTTTTTGGGAAGGTCCAGAAAAGAGGATTTACGAATGTTGGCAACAGAATTGGGTCTGGCTCCGTCGAACAATCTCAAAATTATTGAACTAAAAGATCTCATAACCAACAGTGATAGGTATGATGAGGAATTCGTCAAAGATGTGCTCAGCGTCATTGTAGAGGAACGTACAGCAACAGAAAAACAAAAAGCTGCGGAACTGGAGAAGAAACAGAAAGCCGTGGTTGTGGCTCAGCAACGAGAAAGAGAATTCGAACTGGAAAAAATGAAAATTCAACTTGAAATGCAGAAGCTGTCACAAACACCTGTTACAAGCCAACAGCTAGAAAACCCGAAGCTTGAGTTAAATAGAATTATTCCGAGATTCAATTCGAAAGAAGATGAAATGGGTCTATACTTGACAATTTTCGAACGTCAAGCGAAGTTCTTGAACATCCCTGAAAAAACTTGGACAGCATACCTGATTGACTCATTGCCACCTGATATAGCTCAGCTCATTGCAAGAGAAGATGAAGAGGATGCTCAAAACTATAAAAAGGTAAAAGAAATGCTTCTCAAAAGATTTCGAGTCACAGGGGATAGGTTTAGGCAGTACTTTTCCCAACAGAAGAAAAACCCAGATTCAACATGACGAGACTTTTATTTCGAATTGAGTTCTTATTTTGAAGGTTGGATCAAAGAGTTGAAGATAACCACGTTTGACCAACTTAAAAGTCTGATAATTGCTGATCAGATAAAAAGAAAAACTCCAGCAAATATCAAAGAACACTTTCTGGATATTTGAGCGGATTTGAACGATCCTTTGGAATTGGCTGAGAAGTTGGAGGCATATGATAACCTAAGGCCTGGAATGAAAAGTAATTCAAATCAGACTTTCAAGAAGAAAGAAGAATTCAGGAAACCCTTTCCATTAAAGAAAAATCAACCTGTTGGAGGATCCCATGAATACCACTCATCTGGACCCTCTAGAACAGTGCCTAGATTCCCAGGTTACAAAACTGAAGGAAGAAACCCGATAAGGTGTTACGGATGTGGGACTCCTGGAGTCATCAAGTCAAAGTGTCCTAAATGCACGAGAGCTAATGAAGTGGAAACAGCAGTGAACAAACTGTATGACGTTATTCAACCTTGAATTCAAACTTGTATCCCACAAGTGTGATTGTTCTCAAAATTTTTGGAAAAAAGATTGCTGTATGTGCTGATACCGGTGCTTCCCATACCATTGCAGGTGAAAAGATGTTTAAATTTCTACAAGAGCATGATATCACCTTTACGAACAAAAGAATTTCATTTATGATGGATGATGGAATTCGGCAGACCATTACGGCTCTGAATACTGTCGTCGACCTGTACATTGAAGGCAAAGTTATTCCTGCAGAAATTCTAATATTGCCTGATGCCAAAGGAAATAAGACTTTGCTAGGACTTGATTTCCTCAATGCAGCTGGTATCGTTCTTGACGTCCAGGGTGGAAAATGGCACTTTTCCGGAAATCATCGGGAACAGTACAAATTCTTCAAGAAGACATTATAAGATATAACACTCAGCGCATTCGAACTTCGAAAGGATGAGGGCAAAAATCTATCTCCAGAACAGGCAAGAAAAATCAATATACTCCTGGACAGAAATGAAGCATGTTTCCAACCAGGGGGAGAGCACACGCCTTTCATTGAACACCGTTTTGACACGGGTGATCAACCCCCAATAGCAACGTATCCCTACAGGATGAATCCCGTAAAGAAACAGGATTGTCAGAAAGAAAACTTCGATCGACGAAGAAGAAAATATTATAAACCTGGTGACAAAGTTTGGGTGACCATTCATCCCATAAGTCGTAACAACAGGAGCAGGAAATTCATGCCCAAGAGAGAAGGTCCTTACCTCATACTCACCTTGAGATCACCAGTAACATACGAGATTGCCGACACGGCCATCCCAGACCAAGCCCTTGGAACTTATGTTTCTGCCTTAAAGGACTATCAGGAACCTCTGAAACAGAAAGAAACACCGGATTTGTTGCTCCTCTAAGGAAAAGACGACGCCCATAAAAGAAATTATCTCCTGGTTCCGAGCCGAGACGTCAACGGAACCAGAGGGGGAGTCTGTAACACACGGTTTAATTCGAAGACCGAAATGTAGGTGGCGGTACTTGTAACGGAAGTGTTACCGAGCGAAACCCTGTATTACCGCCAGAGAGAGTAGGGATTTGAATGAGTAAACGTTACTCGTCTCGCTGTCCAATCCTGGACCATGAAATATTTTTAATTTACCCTTATTTCCTTTAAATGTTTAACCTGTATTGTGTCTAAATGTCTGTCCATTGTAACTATGTTATTTTATGTCATTAAAATATTTAAATTACCCCGAGATCTTATCCATTAGTTTGGTTTACCCAGTAATGACGTAAGAGAACCGTTACACAATTTATTTTATTAATTAATGCGAATTATTGATTAAATTACTTACTTTTTACTGTTTTTGTTCCCGAAATCGACAAAATCCGAAGAATATGTTTGGAGGCGTATTGAGGTATGATACAAGAATGGTGGACTTTCGACCCTGAAACCCCCTCTTCCTCGAAACATTCTTGTGTGCGCCACTGTGGGAGGACTTTGTGCTCCGACAGATTTAACGTGCATTAGCCCCTCTATACGGTGGGTCCTGAGTTGCACTAGGGCTCGAACTCATAACATGCCGGCTACGAATCCATGACAATCACCACTAGTTTACCCGGCCCCTTAACTTATTTTCAAGGAATACTATATATATGACATGTTTCGAATCAGAATCAGACTTAGTTTTTAAAAAGGATCTTTATTTGAGGAAATCTATACAAGCTCTGACGCTGAGAGGCAGAGAGAAAAAGAACGCCAAAGTGAAATCTAATTGTTTTACCACTTGAGACACATGTGAGAAGTACCTCTGATTTTATGAGTGTACTTGAAAGTTAATGCTGACATATAAGGTTATTAAATCTAACGATCTGGAATTAGACAAGTTTATTGGCTGGGCCATATGTTTGGAGAAAATAAATGGGTGATTAGTTTGATACTTGGAGATCAAATAAAAAAATATGTGTAACGGGCTAGATAGGGAATTTAATTTTTAATCTAATTTAATTATCCTTACATTTGCCCCAATTTTAAAAGGGAGTCATGGCATGGTTTTTCTCTCTTTACAAACTTAATCAATTTTCAACAAAAATAAAACAATACATAACATCATTTGGAAACGCATATTACACATAGTATAAATATTTAAGTAATAGGAATACAAAAATCAAAATGCTCTAAAATAAACGAAATTATAACAACAAACACAATAATGACACTTCAAAATATTAATCGATAAAAATGAATTTCCGTACGTACAACTGAAGATTAGCTTGTTCAAATCTATTCGTCATCCATAATAAGAGCTCGTGTTTCCTCCTATTCCTTCATAATAATAGATTCGTATTATATCTAGCAGAAAATGTATTCAAAAAATTTTTTTTTTGTATTGGAAAATAATATATCAAACAATAATATGGTAAATATAAAAATACATGATATCATACAAATATTAAAATACTAATTTTGCATAAAAATCTACTCTGGTGCCATCGCAATAATATATTATTTTGTTACACAAAATTTTGCATGTATGAAACACATTTTTAAAAACATAAAAATATAGACACTAATAAAATAAAATTATTAATAATATGAAAACGGTCTACAACAACATACATGCACCATTCAACACAATAAACAATATTTTATTTCATATGCGTTATAAAATATAAGAATATAAAAATTATAAGAATATAGGAATATAAAAGAATATAAGAGTTATAAGAATACAAGAGCTCTTTAAATAATTGTGAGTCGGAAATGTGGACTCTCTTCTATCATCACCTTCAGTATTTATGTAAAAATTTCTCAATATTCACTGTAACGTAACAATATCGCATACAATATTTTGAATCTCTCCGTAACCTTCTAAGTATTCGTTTCATAGACAAAATTCTTGACTTTCTTTTACATCACACATTCACTAATATAACCTGTATCACACTACTTAATTTTGAACACATCTCTCTGAGAAATCTGCGTGATCAAATCACAGATGTTCAGGATGCTAATAAGAAAACAATAAGAGGTGTACATACCAAACTAAATACGTTTGTCCTCTTAATGTTTCAAGACATATACAATTATATAATGATTGTATTCTCACTTATCCCCTGTATAATATCCAAAAATAAGCTTCAAGTTTTTAAATTAATTTTAAATTTAGATAAGGAAAACTTTGATAAATAGTGAATCTTGATATATGGCTGGTATATCAAAACACAATTTCAAAATGTAAAAAAAAATTCAATGACATGTAATAAGGTTACCGCTGAATAAAATAATTAACAAGACACTAAAATTCAGTGGAGAGAAAAAGAATGCAACGTGGTTTTACTTTTGTTTCTTATAATCAATATCACTAGTATTATTACATTAGTCATTTTTCTAAAAGCTTAATTTATATCTTTCAACTTTAAAACACTAATTTCTATCATAAATGTTAACTCATTCGACATCTTAAGATGAAATTATGAGAAGTACATTAAAATTTCCTCAAAATTTTGTATAATAAAACACATACACTCTGCTTTCTCAATTAAAGTATAAACAATATCTCCTTTAATACAAAATATACTATAAAAGTAGTATATTACTCTTCTTTGAAAAGTCTTTTTAAGCAAAAGTCAGTCACTTCAATGTTACTAAAACGAAAACTATTTATTTCACTGACCTTTATTTTTTACTGGCAGAAATTTTTCGTTCATGGTAATCCACATTTTGCTGTCTCTGATTTGCACCAGTAAATTTTTTCGATGCTGGTCCTTCAATCACTGTATTATTGGAATTAATCCACAATACCATTCAGAGAAGAAGAATTTTTTTTCTGGCGGAAGGGAGCGACGTCTTTCTTCACGGAGTTCGGAACCTTTTTTTTTCTCGCCATTAGACGTTAGTTCTTTCACTCGCGACAAACTGGTTAGCCTCCTTAGCAAAGTTAGAACTATCGTTCGGTGGTAAAGACTGTTTCTTCTCGGAGTTAAACTCGCGTTTCTTCTATTTCCGTACCATACCTTTTAATTCCGGCAACTCGACGTCTTCAGCAAAGATATGTAAAGCGCCTTCGGAGTTACATCAAATTCTCCATAGCATTTATTACGGTCGTTGGCGTTCGTTTTTACTTTAAGATTATTTTAAGAATATATTTAAGTTTAAACTCAGAAATGTGCGTTTTTAGGAAAATAATTCTGACATGTTTCGAATCAGAATCAGACTTAGTTTTTAAAAAGGATCTTTATTTGATGAAATCTGTACAAGCTCTGACGCTGAGAGGCAGAGAGAAAAAGAACGCCAAAGTGAAATCTAATTGTTTTACCACTTGAGACACATGTGAGAAGTACCTCTGATTTTATGAGTGTACTTGAAAGTTAATGCTGACATATAAGGTTATTAAATCTAACGATCTGGAATTAGACAAGTTTATTGGCTGGGCCATATGTTTGGAGAAAATAAATGGGTGATTAGTTTGATACTTGGAGATCAAATAAAAAAATATGTGTAACGGGCTAGATAGGGAATTTAATTTTTAATCTAATTTAATTATCCTTACATTTGCCCCAATTTTAAAAGGGAGTCATGGCATGGTTTTTCTCTCTTTACAAACTTAATCAATTTTCAACAAAAATAAAACAATACATAACATCATTTGGAAACGCATATTACACATAGTATAAATATTTAAGTAATAGGAATACAAAAATCAAAATGCTCTAAAATAAACGAAATTATAACAACAAACACAATAATGACACTTCAAAATATTAATCGATAAAAATGAATTTCCGTACGTACAACTGAAGATTAGCTTGTTCAAATCTATTCGTCATCCATAATAAGAGCTCGTGTTTCCTCCTATTCCTTCATAATAATAGATTCGTATTATATCTAGCAGAAAATGTATTCAAAAAATTTTTTTTTTGTATTGGAAAATAATATATCAAACAATAATATGGTAAATATAAAAATACATGATATCATACAAATATTAAAATACTAATTTTGCATAAAAATCTACTCTGGTGCCATCGCAATAATATATTATTTTGTTACACAAAATTTTGCATGTATGAAACACATTTTTAAAAACATAAAAATATAGACACTAATAAAATAAAATTATTAATAATATGAAAACGGTCTACAACAACATACATGCACCATTCAACACAATAAACAATATTTTATTTCATATGCGTTATAAAATATAAGAATATAAAAATATAAAAATTATAAGAATATAGGAATATAAAAGAATATAAGAGTTATAAGAATACAAGAGCTCTTTAAATAATTGTGAGTCGGAAATGTGGACTCTCTTCTATCATCACCTTCAGTATTTATGTAAAAATTTCTCAATATTCACTGTAACGTAACAATATCGCATACAATATTTTGAATCTCTCCGTAACCTTCTAAGTATTCGTTTCATAGACAAAATTCTTGACTTTCTTTTACATCACACATTCACTAATATAACCTGTATCACACTACTTAATTTTGAACACATCTCTCTGAGAAATCTGCGTGATCAAATCACAGATGTTCAGGATGCTAATAAGAAAACAATAAGAGGTGTACATACCAAACTAAATACGTTTGTCCTCTTAATGTTTCAAGACATATACAATTATATAATGATTGTATTCTCACTTATCCCCTGTATAATATCCAAAAATAAGCTTCAAGTTTTTAAATTAATTTTAAATTTAGATAAGGAAAACTTTGATAAATAGTGAATCTTGATATATGGCTGGTATATCAAAACACAATTTCAAAATGTAAAAAAAAATTCAATGACATGTAATAAGGTTACCGCTGAATAAAATAATTAACAAGACACTAAAATTCAGTGGAGAGAAAAAGAATGCAACGTGGTTTTACTTTTGTTTCTTATAATCAATATCACTAGTATTATTACATTAGTCATTTTTCTAAAAGCTTAATTTATATCTTTCAACTTTAAAACACTAATTTCTATCATAAATGTTAACTCATTCGACATCTTAAGATGAAATTATGAGAAGTACATTAAAATTTCCTCAAAATTTTGTATAATAAAACACATACACTCTGCTTTCTCAATTAAAGTATAAACAATATCTCCTTTAATACAAAATATACTATAAAAGTTAAATATTGTAGTATATTACTCTTCTTTGAAAAGTCTTTTTAAGCAAAAGTCAGTCACTTCAATGTTACTAAAACGAAAACTATTTATTTCACTGACCTTTATTTTTTACTGGCAGAAATTTTTCGTTCATGGTAATCCACATTTTGCTGTCTCTGATTTGCACCAGTAAATTTTTTCGATGCTGGTCCTTCAATCACTGTATTATTGGAATTAATCCACAATACCATTCAGAGAAGAAGAATTTTTTTTCTGGCGGAAGGGAGCGACGTCTTTCTTCACGGAGTTCGGAACCTTTTTTTTTCTCGCCATTAGACGTTAGTTCTTTCACTCGCGACAAACTGGTTAGCCTCCTTAGCAAAGTTAGAACTATCGTTCGGTGGTAAAGACTGTTTCTTCTCGGAGTTAAACTCGCGTTTCTTCTATTTCCGTACCATACCTTTTAATTCCGGCAACTCGACGTCTTCAGCAAAGATATGTAAAGCGCCTTCGGAGTTACATCAAATTCTCCATAGCATTTATTACGGTCGTTGGCGTTCGTTTTTACTTTAAGATTATTTTAAGAATATATTTAAGTTTAAACTCAGAAATGTGCGTTTTTAGGAAAATAATTCTGACATGTTTCGAATCAGAATCAGACTTAGTTTTTAAAAAGGATCTTTATTTGATGAAATCTGTACAAGCTCTGACGCTGAGAGGCAGAGAGAAAAAGAACGCCAAAGTGAAATCCAAGTGTTTTACATTATATCACTCCTGATTGGCTTCCTATAGTAAGACTTGCTTTGTTCAATATATTTGGGAAGTAATAAATTGGATTGAATATGACTTGCTTAGGTGATCAATTCTTACCTCCCACAAATCTAGGTCGCATAAATGAAGAGATGGTACCCACAGGTGGGGGTATCACAATATATATAAATGTAATAACTCCAATAATTTAATTGTAATAGTTCTTGCATTATTTAATGTCCAGTCCTTCAGAACAACCATGTAATTATTTTAATTGGTTATTCGCCTTTCGGGGACTTTTAAAACTATCTCCATCCACCTCCTAAATCACGCGATGTCTCGCTGCCTATAAATACCGAGATCTGGAAATCGCGCACTCTCTTCTCTTCTAATCTCGCCTCTCTGCAATCATGTAGTCAGCCGGCTGCCGTGCTTAGTGTGTTGTCTTTGTCTGTTCTGTGCCGTAAAGTCTTTAATGTTGTAAGATGGATATATGTTTCAAGAAGTGAAATAAATTGGAGTTAATCCTTTCAAGATCCCACCTTCTTCGATAATACAGTATCATTCACACACCACCGGCCACACCCTACCTTTGGTTCACCATGTTAATAACAACCACTCACCACGGCAAATTATGTCACACAATAAGTGTTTCTATTATATATATATATATATATATATATATATATATATATATATATATATATATATATATATATATATATATATATATATATATATACATAATCTCACTAAAACTAAATACGGAGAACTTCCATAGCTGAATTTACGTTGAGCTTAAAAACATCTCGAGTGCTAAAGAATTAGATTTTTGTTTTTAAATAATCGAATAAATTTGGCTTACAAAATAAACTGAATCTGAAATAAATATTAAATTTGATCCAAATCTTTCACATCGGCATAAATAGTTACCATCAAAAGTGTTAATTAAAATGAGTTTACTTTTCTTCAAATACTACGAAATCAGTTCTTCTTTCGTTGTTTTTTAGGATAAAAAACTAGAGGCATCTATTCGCACACTGTTTCCATACACATCGATCGCTTATTCCAATTATATGGTACCAAGTACTCTTCATTAATATATAATGGTTGTTCCCTTTTCCAGCAACAGAACGTCTGCTTGAAATGAAAATAATCAATAAGTTTCGATTCGCTCAGCCCTCCCAACGTATAGGAATGTGACAGTTTTTTTTTCTTTGCTTGGCAATTCGATATGTTTGCTGCGCTGATGATGTTGAAAAGACAATTTAGTATCGTTATAATGAAGGGTATGTGTATGAGAGTATTTTTATTTAAAACATTTTATTTATAATTAACCTTTTTTATTGGTGTTAATTAAGGTATCCGACTAGTTCAGAACCGTGACTTTGCAAAAGCGTATAAATGGATAATATTTGTGATATTTAGTGTCACTTAGATAAGAAAATGTATATAAAATTGTTTTAAGAATATTATTACAAAAAAAATTATTTAAGTACAATATTTTGATAAAAAATGAACATAGAATGACCCATTCTCGAAATAGTCTCCTTTTGTGAAAAATGCTTCTATTATAATAATATTTTGCCCGTATATAGTTCAGATCTCTGCACAGAGGCTCAACTAGAATTTTTGAAATATAGAACTTAGAAGTGGGTTTATCCATGTTTTACGACAACAGAGGGGAGAACTTTTAAGAAAAAAACGCCAATAATTATATCAATTAATTGTAACTCTGAAAATAATGTGAATTTTTCAAAATGGACTCTATGGAGAGAAGTCTTTACTTTATATAAGCAAAATATTATTATTTTAGAAGCATTTTTTTACAAAAGGGGAGCATTTTGAAAAAAAAGTTATTCTAAGTTAATTTTTTGCCAAAATATTGAATTTGAATAAATTTTTTTGTCAAAATGTGTCCTTAAGACAATTTTATACATGTTTTCTAATCTAAGTGACACTAAATATCATGAAAATTATCCGTTTATGCGCTTTTTTAAAATCACGGTTCCGAACGTAGTCGGATACCTTAAATGAATTCAAAATTCAATTTTCCCCCTATGAGGTATGGTTGCAAATGTCTTACATGTGTGTGTGTGTGCATTAAATATTCACAAATACCAATAATACTTTTAATTATTCTCCTCAAACACATTCAGCTGTTTATTCTCATTTACATTTTTATTTCTGCTTTATTTTAAATAAATCGTATTACATACAGATGATCCTTCAATTAAATAACAATTATTTTTTAACACTTTATATTTTTTTTGTGGGAAGTGTTTTATTTTAACTGAGTGAAATTTAGAAAATGATGAAAACAATAGAATCACGAGTGTTCTAAAATCTATTAAACTTCGAATTTTATTCAAATTTTACGATTTATCGAATAGGAATTCGATCTTTGCTTATTGATCATCACCCTATTCGTAACATTTTATAATATATAGTTCTTCCTCATGAAATAAATTATTTTGTTGTGTATGCCATTTGTTTCTTCTTCCTTGTAGAATGGCTGATGCACATTAAATCTGTCAAGGCTCACAGTTCTTACGTAAGTGTGAAAGTTCGGAGAGTGGTGAGTGGTGCATCCACTATGGTTTTGTTCTCGTCATTTGAAAGTGATTCTAAATTCCGAGATCCATTTCCTATAGCTCTCTTGTAGCTTCGAAAGAATACGATATTAATTAAAATCAATCGGTTATAAGTTTCTCTAATAATTTCCTTCCATAAATGAAAAAAATTGTCAATTGACATTCTTCTTTAATTTCAGTAACAATGAAGTAGCTTTAATTGAATTATAACCCTTTTAACGCAGAAAAATGGTGAAAAAAGGATATTTGTCGAATATTTTTTTAAAAATAAACATTTGGGAAAAAAAATTTCAGTTTTTCAAATTTTTACACTTTTTCTTTTGGATCAATGTTTTGACATTAAATTCCTTTTCCTAGTCTTTCATTATATGCTACATAAAGCTATTCTAGTAATTATCTCTCGTAATCCTTAATTTTTTCCAGTTTACAAATTTCAAATTCAATGATTTTACAGAAAATCAGTTAATTTTATATGTGCATTTCAGAATAATTAAAAGAAATTTAAATCTTGATTTATTTATACTGCCTTAATGTTCTGAAGCAGGTTTAATTTTTAGAAGATGATCAGATCTAAACTTTTTATTGATTGAAAATCCCAATTTTTAACATATTAAAACGAACATGAAATTTTAACAAACAATATTATTTCATATACTATATTATTTCCTTGTTAATCAGAATATTATTCAAAAATGTACGAGGGAAAGTCAAAAATTATAGGAACTTTTGCAATTTCTCTTTCCAAGTCGTAGTAACATCGCTTAGTTGCCCACTGAATGAGGGGTGGTCGGCAACACTTTTACATAATGCGTCAATCGTCTTTCCTCGTAGTTGTTGGAGTGTAGGAGACCGTTCATAATGGCAATTTTATTGTCGATCTGCACCAAAGAGGAAAGGAAGGCAATGATTCACTTTTTGTTAGCGGAAGGAATGATACCTGCCAGTAGCGCACGAGAATTCTTCAAGGGGAAGGAGGGGGGAAGAGTCTTATGTTCACCATTCTCGTATTGTGCTCCAATACGCCGCCCAACATATTCTGTTGATTTTATCAATTTTCGGGAACAAAACCAGTAAAGAATTAATAATTGAATAAATAATTAGCAGTAGCGCACACAGGAATTTTTCAAGGTGGGGGGGTCCGGGGTCGAAAGTTCACCATTCTTGTATCATGCTCCTTTTGATTTTGTCGATTTTCGGGAACAAAACACAGCAAAAAACTAATTTTTGAATAAATAATTAGCATTAATTAATAAAATTAATCATTAGTAACAAGTAATTAATTAAATTTTACCTACTATATACTTAGAATTATAATCAATCGGAAAAAAAATCAAGAGCTTTGGGTGGGGGGTCCGGAACCTCAGGACCCCCTCCCCTGTTGTGTGCGCCACTGATAATTAGCATTAATTAATAAAATTAATTATCAATGGCACAACATACTTAACTAAATTTTGCATACTATATGATTATAATCCCCCGAGAAAAAAATCAAGGACTATGGGGAGGGGTCCGAATCCGCCCCCCTTTTTGTGGGCACCACTGATACCTGCGATAGATACTAGACATCCCTTCCATCAATATACTCTCAACAACTTGCACATTGGTCTCAGTAGTTGACATCGATGGACTGCCCGATTTTTCGTAGTCATATGCAGAAGTTCGTCCCTGTTTGAAGCGCTCTGTCCTTTCGTGAATCTTGCCTCGCAATAAACAGCTGCCGTCATACTGCACTTGCGTGCGACGAATAATTTGCGCAGGTTTCATACATTCCACAAACAAATAGCGAATCACTGCCCTCCTTTCCTCCTGGGTACAGATCGTCAATCGAGTAGCCCTGTTGAACGGTCTACTACACTCCAACTAGGGATGGAGATCTGAGATCGATTAATCGAAAAATCGATTTCTCGAGAAAAAAATCGATTTTACAAATCACTATGTAGCACTGGACCGATATTTCATTCTAGAAAATCGACAATCGATTTTTTTCCGTTTTGTTAAAAACCATCAAGGTGGTAAAAACCATAAAAAACGAAGAATTTAAACACTATTTATTACAGGCAGTTGTGCACCTGAAGTATGATTCTATACTTTACTGGCAAGAACAAAAAAAAAACTATATTTATCATCACGTTCACTCAATAGCCATCATGTGTACGAGTATCGTAGGATCATCTCTTCCTTTTTTCGATTGCCGGCAACATCGCAAGTAATGAGCGGAACCACTTGGATCCCAGTAGACTTGAGAGACTGTTGTTTTTAAAAAGTTTAGATACTAAGCACTGGGAACTATAAACTATATATAATCTATTTTCTAAACTTTTTTTAATGTAACAAATACATTTAGAAAATAAATGCCTTCTTTTATACTTGATACTTTGATATGGTAATAAAAATAATTGTAATTGTCGAATTCCCTGAACTATATATATATATATAAATAATCCTCTGATTTTACTGATAAGAGATCGTTTATTTTATGGTGTCTTTCTCGATTTTCATAAAGTGGATTGATATTTACATTGTAAATGCAGACTTGAAAAAAAATCGATCTTTTAGAACTCGATTTTTTTGTGAATCGATTCATCAGGTTACGATTCGAATTGATTTAAAAATTGACCTTTTTCGGAAAGAAATGTCATCCCTAACTCCAAGGACTACAAAGAAAGACAAGTGACTCGTTAAGTAGAAGTGTTGCCGACTTCCCCTCATTCAGCGCTGGATAATATCACTCCTTCTTAACCTCGCAAAGAGAAATTGCAAGTCCCTTTATTTCTTGACTTTCCGTCGTATATGCAGAATACGAGAATGAATGAGAAAAAAACTCTGAAGAAAAGAGGAAAGTTTTCAGCTGATGTTAACAATTCTTTTAAACACATTTCTGTGTTCTACAATCGATTAATTTTCGATATGTCTATATCGAACTTATAGTTTGAGAAATTTTCAAATTAGTTGTATTTTGAAACATTCTTAAAAAATTATAAACATTTAGGAAAAGTTAAAAATGCAGAAAAGAATTTTTAAAACTTAGTTTACATGAAACATATCGTGAAAATTATAAACATTATGAAATTTAAATACTTTAGTGAAGATAACAAAAGTATTAGTCAACGCAGTTTAATGATTTAAGTGGAATGTTAATTACCGTAAAATCCGGAGTATAACGTGCATCTATACTATCAAGCTGCAATTTTTAATTTTTAGGTATATTCGCCGTATAACTCTCGCACTCCCTTTTTTACGAAGAAAATTGAAATATACGCGCGGAATGCTGTTTGGTGAGTTTTCAAGTCATTTATTCGAAGTTTTATGCCAAGTCTTAGAAAAAATAGTATACTTCCAGAACTACAACCTTTTAAGTTCATTACGAATGTCATTTCTATTAAATAGGCAGTACTTCGCGCGATTTATGGAGAAGTCAATTTTTTTCTTTGCTTATCTTTTTTTATATTTAAAGCTCTCATTTTTATACCCGATGTGTAAATTTCGATCTTAACTTCTGTGTTAAAAGTGGGCGTTATACGCTAGATTTTATGGTACATAAAATTTTTAATAAAACCTTCCTTTTCAAGTATTTGTGAATTTGTAATACAATATATAATGTAATTTATTTTGAAACAGAGTGCAAGATTTTAAAATCAGAATAAATACTTTATTGTTACTAACTTAGTAGGTCGAATGTCCGAGTGGTAGCGAATTGCGCTTCCCCGCCACAGGTCCGGGCTCTATTCTCGGGGTGGGCAAGTTCAACTCAGCCTTTCATCCCTACTGTAGTGGGTCGATAAATGAGTACCAAGCTTGCTTGGGGACTTTATTACACTGGAGGTCTTGATTCTGACTGACCACCTGATTGGGACATCTGCTTATGCACCTCAGCGCCCAATGGTCACGTATACTGGGATGGGCATCGTATGCCCTGGCCCTCTTGGACTGTTGCGCCATTGAGTTTGAGTTTTGAGTTACCAACTTAGTAAATAAAAAATCTTAATACGCGATTAAATATGCACACCTTTATGGTTAGAACGTTAATTACACAGAGATATAAAGGGATGGTATAAAGGTATATAAATAAAGGTATTTATATTTTAGAATTTTCTTTTTAATTATTTCTTTTTTAGACACTTTTAATAAAAGATTTTGAATACACTTGATATTTATTTTGATACGAAACATATACGAAATCAAGTAATTCTATTTCTTCAAGATATCGTCTATCACTAGCAGAAAAATCTCTAAGAGAAGCTGATACAAAGAATAAAATGTTTAACAACTTTTGGAAAAATTCATTAACTGGTTGAAACTTTTACTAGATGACACTTTTTATCAGTTCTAAGTTACTAAATTACTTGATAAATTCTTTTGATGCGTTGTTTATTATTCTTTTGATATATTTTTCACAAGCAAATAACTATAATGAGATTTACCAAGGTATTAATGAGAATTTTTCCTGGCTTGATTTTATTCAATTGTTACTAGAGTTATATAGTGGGCATGTGTAAAAACGGTGATTCACAATTGAAAAAAAAAAAAAAATAACTAAACTTTTTCTTTTTCATTATTTTTCTAAAAACTGTTAGAAAATGAAGTCTGGTAGAAATATGATGAATAGCTTTAAAACTTCAATCTAAATTTATTTTAAATGAGTTGCACCAAAACGAAAATAATCTAACGATAACTTAAATGTAACTACAGTTGTATCTCTCAATAAGTGAATGCCATCGAAAAGAATGAACTAGACAAGCGCTACCAGCAGGAAATGAAAGAAGCAGACAAATATTTTCCTCTTTTTTATGGAATGATATCAAAATTTCCAAAGTCAATTTAAATGAATCTCTATAAGATAATTTCTTTATTTTGGTTAATTATTTATATCTGTGAAATTTTATTTTATTTTGTTTTATTTTGTTCTATGGGTTCTACTCTTTCTACAAGTACACTTTCATTTCTCAAAAATTTATTGAAATTCAAAGGAAGTAAAACCTACTGAATCTTTCAATTTTTACTGTAGATTCCTCGTTAATTATTCAGGAGAAGGGACATAACAGACTAGATAGAAGTGAGAACAGGTCAGATGAAGCCACGACAAGGATATATTACAATAAATACCGTAAAATCCGGCATATAACGTGCACCTTTACTTTCAAGCTATAATTTTTAATTTTTAGATATATTCACCGTACAACGCACACCCCCTTTTTTACGAAGAAACCTGAAATGTATGAGCTCGGCTTGTAAGCGATTTCCCCCTGAAGTCGCTTCCTCATTATTTTGTCTACCTAAAGCTGTGGGAGGGAACGAGGCATGACCAAAACTATCTTCGTGATAAATCTTATTTATTATTATTCATTTGTAATATTCCACAACAAAGTAATCTACAAAAGGAAGCCCTAGGAGTCATATAAAGAAAGCAACCACCTTAAGTGAATAAGCGCACGTAATCAGATTAGTTTAGCTTTAATCAATCCTAACCTATTAATTTTTGATCCACTAATTTAGTCTTGTAGCCAAAATCCGTCCTTTAGTCAAGATGCATAAATTCTAAATCTCACCTTAGTAACGCTGCATTCAGATGCTCCGCTCCTTCTGAACTACGATTATCAAACTCTAACTTTACATACTCTAATTAGCATCTCAGGGTTTCTTCTTGAGAGGGATGGCTGGGAAAGAAACGCGAATGCTAGCCCAAAGATTTCCCAAAATGATTAGTTGGTGAAGGTCGCGTAAAGACCAGTCACAAGCTCTTATGTTTTGAAGTCATTCGAGGTATTATTACAAACTTTAGAAGAAAATATTATATTTCTATAACTACAACCCATTAAGTCTATAACTACAACCCATTAAGTTCATGAAGTATGTCATTCCTTTTAAATAGACAGTATTTCGTTATTTGTAGAATCTTATATTTTTCCTACGCTCCTCTTGTTTTTCTATTAAATGCTCTCATTTTTATATCCGGCGTATAACTGCACCCGTAAATTTCAATCTTATATGATATTTTGCGTTAAAAGTGTACATTATAAGCCGAATTTTACGGTAACTTGAAATTTCACTCTATATTTATATATACTAGATACGTGTATAAACCGCTGAGAGAGCTGCTAGATATTATGAATCTGTTAAGAATTATCTTGAATCAGTATCTGCTGAGAAAACTAAATGAGCATAGTCCTTTAAACTATTAACCTCAGCTATTTCCTTAAAAATAAAACATTTTATGAGTGTTTTTTGCCTTGCTTATTATCAAGTAGATGACCGGTCATAGCTGCTGTTGCTTCTGTCAGTCTAGATCCGAGCACTGATACAACTAAAAATCCATTATGTGGCGATCTGAGGCGTCCAGGCTCAAAATACTGCTATGGTGTGGAAATTTTGAGCGTAGGTTTCCAGCTCAGGTGTTGTTCTCTTCAATTGATCGTGGTTCAAAAATACAAGGTTTATTACCAACAGCCCTCCCTTTTCTGAGTGGGAATAAATAATTAATCTATGACTATCGTAGCAATTCTTCCAAACTGTGAAGCAGTCACTGACAGTTTATTTTTTCTTCCATAGATAGATATTAAGAAGCAAAATCACAAACTCCGCTTAAATAGTTTTAGTGTACTCAACTTCTGAAAATACTTTTAACTGGTTAAAAAAATGACATATTACATAAATTACTTTAATATAAAAATTACCATAGCTTATATAAATTATATTTATAATATAATATAAATACCAGAGCCACAAGCGCATAAATTTTCGATAAGATTTTCATTATTTTAATATTTATACAAAAAAGAGCCTCTTAAACGAATACATTTTAGGCAACATTCTCGTTGTTTTATTATTTATAAAAAAAAAGAGCCTTAAACGCATACATTTTAGGTAACATTCTCATTATTTTATAATTCATATTAAAGTTAGCCTTAAATGAATTCATTTAAAGTAACATTCTCATTATTTTATAATCTATACAAAAAAGAGCCTTAGATGCATACATTTTAGGCAACATTCTCGTTATTTTATTACTTATACAAATATTTTAATTATTCAAAAGCATTTACCTCACAATCATTTTTTTTTATTTTTTAAATTAAATAATATTTTAATAAAACACCTTCTAGTATTTGTTTGTTCTGTATTTTAAAATGATTTTTTTTAATTCACCATTGTTGAATCAAATTAGAACTTCTTTTTATTCTTCCGAAAATTAAATGTCAACTCAGCATTCTCTTTAGAATTATTTATGAATATATTTGCATTTCAATAGGCCAGGGGATTATAATGAAATCAAGTGTATATATCTTTTACGGAGTGAAAACATTTCGTAATTACTTCAGATGTCAGATTCAGCGGATTTGTTTTATTTATGGCATTACCTTGACTTTGTATACATGTTGAAACCGTTACTGGATACGTGATTTGTTTCACTAATTACCTATTACGGAGATTATAATTAAGTTTAAAAGAATTATCTTGTCAAAATTTATCTTCAAGATTCGTGTCAATTTTATTCTTTTCAAAAATTCATTTTCAAGAGTAGAGTTTTCATGAGGGTAATCATAAATTGTTTCCTGCTTTTCAAATTTTGAGAATTATGTTATTTGTGTAAAATTAAACTAGTTTTCTAGTTTCTAGTTTATTTTAAGAATTATGTTATTTGTTTGATTCTGTTTTCCACTAAAAAACTTTATACCTGACAATTTCCTCTTATCTATAATGAAAAACTGTCTCTGCTTGTAAGGCATTTAAGATATTTCTGTTCTATTTAGAAATGCAATCATAAATCCATTCGAAAGTCGCTTTGATAAGAATACATTATTATCATCGAAATAAAAAATATTTATTTTTCACTAACTAAAACGTGAATTTTTTTTATTAAGATTATGAAAGACATTTGATAATTTAAGCTTAGTTGTGTATTTCTGATGAAAAGAAAAGTAAGGAAATTTCACAATAAGTTTTGTGATTCCATATTACAAAATCATGATATATTCTAATGTATATTTTATAGTAAGGGAACCAAAAATTGGTGGTAAATATAAAGAAAAGAAATTAAAATTGTGTTGGAAAAATATGGCAAAACCTTATCCGTGAATAACGACTGGTTGCGAAACAGAAATTCAAAAAAAGGAACAAGTTTGATATCGGGGGTAATGGCGCTAACGCTGCTTGGCGTGATTAAGATCAAGCCAAGCAGCCCTTCTTGTTGCTGGAATGGAATCCAATATGGCGACGTGGCGGCAATTTAATGATACACAAATGAAGCAGAAAAGCGACATCGTCCATGTCGTATGATTATACGGCATGTAAAAGATTCCTAGAACGTCTGTTAGACCTGGGTGATATCGGCAAAATTAAATTCTAGTGCAGGTTCATATCGTCAGAGTTTAGGTGCCTCCCTCTAGGGAGGAAACTGGATGTCAAAATTACTTAAGGTGATTGATAACGGTGCTTATACAGTGCAGCACTAAAAAGAGATACCAGCTTCCGGGAAATGTACTAGGTCTGCAATGGTAAAACATCAATCCATAGCCCATTAGAAATTTTAAAACGTATTTGAGTATTAGTTTATTAGGAAACTAGAGTGTGATATGTGAAAATCCACAACTCTGGAATACATAATTAGCTTTGTATTACACTGTTGTACTTATAATAAATATTCTAGTTTATTTTACGATTAGTGCTACATATATTAGCTAATTAATAGTACAGTCTATTCAATTATCAGTAACGTAGACTGTCTGCTTATAGATAGCACTGTATATTTCACAATAATCTTAAATAGCATAGTCCTAATAGCATATGTGTGTAATTTCTTGTGCAAATAGCAATTCAACCTGTACAGTCAATAGGCACAGAAAATCGATAAGGTAATAGTGTATTAGTTTGGCCAAGATTGTTATGCATATATTCACAAGAGATTATAAATTTGTTACCCATATATATAAATGCGAAATTTTTTTTAAAACTTCATAATTTAGATTTCTTAATAAAAATTAAGATTCAACTGCATTGCTTAGTAGTTATTTTTTAGAACTTTTAAAAAGTAATGTTTACATATATGGATAGATGGATCTAGTTATTTAGATATCGAGATCTAGATCTCGATATAGATATCTAGATATAGATATAAATATAGATATCTAGATATAGATATAAATATAGATATCTAGATATAGATATAGATATCTAGATATGTATATGTACATATCCACGGATGGATGGATGTGGATGGATAGATGTGGATATAGATAGATGTGGAAAAAGATAGATATAGATATAGATAGATGTAGATGTGGATGTAGATAGGTAGATGTAGATGTACATGGATAGATGAAGATGTAGATGTGGATGTAGATAGGTAGATGTAGATGTACATGGATAGATGAAGATGTAGATAGATAGATGTAGATGTAGATTGATAGATGTAGATGTAGATGGTTCACAACTTTTAATAATCATTTTATAGTATAATCATATACATATATATATATATATTTCCCCCAATTTGTTGCTGAAGCTATATTTATATTGTAAAAATATTAGACTATTTTTTTTTCATGCACATGTAATCTTTTGCGTAACCGTTATCATTGGAATATTAACCCTACTTTTTTTCTCTGTACTGAAGTTAAAACATTGTAAAAATCAGAAGTATGTGTTGATGCATGAAATGATAATCTTAAATTCTCGAAAGAAAATAAAGCAGAAATGTTTATTTTTATATTTATTATAAATAACACATGAAAAACAAAGAATTTGAAGAGACAAACGACAAAATATTAAGTTTTTTTTTCCAACACAATGTAGAGTATTATTTTTTTTTTAAAAAAAGAAAAATTTGGAATGATAGAAAATGTGGGAGTATATATTTATACTATCGTACGATGACTTTCTGAACAAACGTTTAGTGGCACTTTGACATTTGTGGACTCGCTTAGCTCGCAGCAATTTAAAAGGGTTTTCAATTTCTCTACTGGGAATATTGAAATTGTTTCCATTTCAGTAAAAGTATTAACACCATTCACTGCACTCAGTGTATTACCTTAGGATAAAGATTTTAAATGTTACATAAAAGGGCATTGCTTGTTAATTTTCAAAGAGAGTTTAACGGAATTTTCATGGTACATATCTTTCAGTAATTGTTTTAGTTTTTAAACACGTTAAAGTTTTCTCAAAATACCGTTTCTAGGAATCTTAAGAGATTTAACACAAAATCTATATATTTCTATGCGATTGAATCTTTTGGAGGCAAATGTTCCTGCTAGTTTATTCAAATTAGATTTTTTTTAAAAATAGTTTCAACTCAATATACTGATTGATATTAAGCATAATAATGCATACTAGTATTAATATATATATATAGTAGTTTTCAATAACAATTAATTTATTAAAAACAAATTATCATAGCTATCATAAGGATGATGGACAACTTTGCCTGAAGAAACAGTGTATTGAAATGTTATGTAAATTCTCTAATTAACAACTGAAATGAATTAAGTTAATTTAAATTTTGCACCATCAGCAATAACAAGTTCTAAGAAAAATCCGGCTAATTTTTAAGCGATGAAGAGAGACGAACACATGGATAAGTCAGTGTCTCATAAAAGGATGGTTACAATAGCGATTCGTGAGTTTTTACTGCAGGAATTGATTGAAATAATTTTGCTGGGCTTGTAGTAAAAATGTATAATTTATCTCACTTTACCGTGTATATTTTTCAAAACCACAGTCATGAAGGTGAGAAATTATGTACATGAAGAGACCAGCACGCTCTCCTGATCTAAATCTGATCGAGTATGTTTGAGACACAATCGGATGTTGCGTTGCAAACAAGACCAACGTTTCTGTTTACTTTTCAAGATTTGGAGACTTTTGAAGACATCTTGAAGAGGAGTATAGAATTCTTTATGTGACGTAGTGGACTGGTAGCGTGATAATAACGTCACAGCAAAATGTAGAAGTAAAAGAAAAATTTATTTTCTCAACAAAATAGTAAATATTAATGCAATTTTGAAATGTCTCTTATAGCCATGCCACTACACAGCACTGCTTTGTCCGAAGGACACTTGCCTATATTTCTAAGAAGTTGGTTAGATAACTTCTACAACGCTACCGGCATTCATTCTCTTTCCTTTCTCCAGGAAAATCCCGATCTTATCTTCTTCTCATCTCGATCCCATCATCTACTTTCTGATCTCCATTTTTCGTCTGTGCTATGCTCCCTAGTTTCCTCCCTCTGTTCTCTAATCTCTCCTGGTCTCTGTCTCTATCTTTCTCCTAAGAAACTCCTTTTAAACACCAGGGACGAGTCTGCAACACGCCCCTCGTCACTTATCATTGGCAGGCCACAAAAGTCTGCCCACGGCCCTCGGCCTCATTAGTGTCCTATTCGTGCGGAACTTACCGTTATACTTTCTAGCCGGTCTGGAATGTGCTGGCGCCAGACTTCTCGTTCGACATCTGGTCACTTGTCCATCACACCACCTTTGTTTTTTAAATCCATTCTCTCGCCATCTGCCTAGGTGACAGTGTTCTCCGGAAAACAGGCTTAGTCCATTGTCACCCGGTGGGCACTGCTATGTCCATTATGACTTTCAGTCTGAGTATCATCGTGGCTCCGAGGCCAAACAATAAACAATGACCCCACGGCCACGTGCACCGTCTCCTAGCCACATGCTCTAAACAATAAAATTTGACATGAATGAAGGGGTGGGGTTCGCCCCAAGCGAAGTCGTTACACTTAAAATCTTATTGATAACCTCATAGTGTAACGGGTCTATCCGTGAAGCTTCTACTAATCCTCTTGGGTAAACAAATTCTTTTTTTAACTAATCACTTTAACTTTTCTTATTTTCTTTTTTAATTATTCTTTAAGTTCTGTTGAAGAGCTTTCTCGGTGGAGAGGACGGAATCTAGGTAAATAAGTACTTCTATTTAAATGTTGGCATTAGAGTACGCGAGGATAGTCGATGAGTGATAATTATCGATTAAAAGTTGATTAAATTGTGAACAATATTGCGACCGGAGTTCGTATAGTTAGCAAGATACTAAAGCAAAATTCAAGTGTGGGAGTCAAGAGCGCTCCAGTATTCAGTTAAGTAATTTTAATTATATGATAGTTGCATTAAGCCTGCGTTATTGCTCTCTTCCCGGTTTATTATTAAGTACCTTTAATTATGTTGATTGATTAAGTGAAGATAGTAATAAAATTGTGTTTAAAAGTTACTATGGCTGATCTTTGCTCGAACCTCTAAACACCAACAACCCACGTGTTGTTAAAACAGCATATTTTACTTCATTAATAAAAATCATACATCGTTGAAAAAATAAGTATGGTAAAAGTAAGAAAAGAATTAGTTCAATGTGCCGCATTTTAATGATTCAGAAACCTTTTTAATATTTCATTCGATTTTTATAACAGACTTGCTTGAAACTCTGAATTATAAATTCGATTAGTTAAGTGGTTTGTATTTTTTTATTTGTTGATGCTGATCTAAAATACCCACAAATACGTTATTTCGTTAGAACTTACAATCGGTTTTAATTAAACAGTCAATGTTTTGGGATATTACCTGCCTTGAAACTCGTAGAATGTAAAATAATTTGTTCATGCCTTTTTAGTTTGAAATAGCGTATTTTCGATGTATTAAAGTGAAATAATATCATTTACATAGAGGATTCAGGAAGCAAGGAGAGAAGTGCAATTTTTTATCGGTACATGATATTGAGCTTGTATGCTCATGTTTTATATCGGTAACTTTTTTAGGTGTTGCCAAGAAATAAATGTTTGAAGAATCAAAATAATTTATGATAAACCCAATTAATGCCAGTTGAACTTCACAGGAGACTGGATCCATGACTCGACCCTCCGCTCCCCATCTTGTAACTACGATATAGCTGGTGTTAGCTTGGCTTGTTGGAGGAGGTGTGGCTTCATTAAGGCAAGGACCAATGGGGTGGCTTGGTTTCGGCGACTGGAATTGAGCGTTGCTTTTGGTTATTGAGTAAGCTTACGGAGATTACTGTCCCTCTCAATTTTAAATTATTGAGATATTAGAACTATTGAAGTAAAATAAACCTAATAAAGATTTTTAAAATAATACATTTTTAAAACGCTTTAATTTTAATGCAATAAACAAGGTTTTGACTTTCGGTATTTATTCATTCCTTTTTAACTTTTCAAATATCAATATAAAAGCAAATAAGAATATTTCAATATTTTTATGCATATTCTTTAGGTCAGGTTTAATTTTCACGCAGAAAGTTTTTAATGAATTCCTACACATAAATTTTCACAACTTTATTTTCCATACGAAAAAAAATGCTTAAATTCTAAGAAAATTTTCGCATATGCAAAAAATTAAAACTCGCCTTTGAAAGTTTTTTTTAAACATTTAAAACTGAAATTTTCTTCACAATTGTTTTAAAACCTATGGCGAGACAGAAAGAATTTCTAAGCTGGCCATAATTTTCCGCTCTTATTCTGAAATACGCATAGATAAATTGGTTGATTTTGAATAAACGTCGTTTTTTTTATTTTATATAGATTTACACGAGAACTGCTGGCACTGGATCTCGTATAATTGAGCCTTGGTCAGAGAGGATTGTGACATTTCATCTATAGTTTTTCTCTTTTTTTTACATAACTTTACGTGGAAGGAATACTTTACTGTACTTAATGGGTAGAATTGCCACTTACATATCCTGTTTGAAAATCTTTGATGAAAGCAAAATCTAAACGTCTAGGAACTTGTGACAGTTAAGTATGTATCTGTATATAAGGTGACCAATCGTCCTCCTTTGTTGAGGACAGTCCTTCTTTTATAGGTTCTGTCCTTCCTCGAAACGTGTCCTCCTACTTGCCATCCTTTTAACCCTTTAACGGGCACAAAGCTAAAATACACTTTTCTGTGATAAAGTACTAGAAAAATGTAATTAAACATTATTTAGTCACAAAAAAATATCTAATCAAGGGTTTTTTTCCTGGGTGGGAGCTAGACGTTATAGCCACTGCACATTTACGACATTTAACTTACTTTTTAGGACAGAAATAATGAATCATATTTCAATAAACTTTTTATGAAAAACTGAGATTTATGTAATAATTATTTCAAGAACAATTAAATATAAAGTATGAGTATAATTAAATAGAATAATTGTGCAACATAGAATACTTACTAAGAATACATATAGAATACTTACAATATACATTGAAATCGGTATATATCCACATTTTATATTTTATTTAATTTTAGAATAAAAGGTTAGAAATAAAGTAATATTTCTGAGAATTTAAATTAGCTATTTCGCAAATTTGATGAACTATTTACTGTGGAAATTTATAATATGCAAGCATTTTTTCCGAGCAGAAAAGCTGCAATGAAAGATTTTTGATCCCGAGAATCTTGTACCACATATTGTACACAAAGTTTGTTTATATTTCCAATCCCCAACATTCTAACATGATTCTAAGTGTAGAGAAAAGTGAAAATTTCTAGGTCATTTTTCTTTTCTATGCGGGCAGTGGATAGAGCCTCTAGCCACATATGAAGCTTTCCAAAAACCAAAAGAAAACCTTTTTTTTAATTGCAAATTTGCTTACTTCATTCAGGTGAGAGAACAGTATATTTAAGACATGTCGAAATTTTTTTGAAAGATCAGAAATTTTATTTATAGTAATCAAAATACAATTTGTAGATTAACACCGCGAATCATTGTTTTTAACTACCCATCAGGGACATGAAATGCGAAAAAAGGTATCATCCTGCCATCTGTATTAATTTTTATGCGTTTTAGCAACAATTGACTCATTTGGATGGACTAAATATCCATCACCCGCTTGAAGAAAAAATTTTTTAATATGTGGCTCGACGTATTAGCCACTGCCCGCTGAATTTAAAATTAAAATGTTAATCTCAGTATTCAGAGAAGCTAGGCCGAACTGTTAAGCGTCATGTACCGGTAGACTTTAAATTATCGGAGATATTAATGTATTTTGTATATAACTAACATCTATTTTCCACACACAAAACGATTCAAAAGATTCATTATGAACATATTTGAGCTACAGCATATTTGAATGATTTTGTCCTCCAATAAAAATCACGGTTTGAAAAAAAGTTTATTCTTTCAATAATAAAAAGAAAATTGTCAATTTTGGAAGGATCAAATCCAGGCATAACGAGAAAGTTTACCAAAGAATTATAGAAATTTTACCAAACATGTTTCCAATATGTGGAAAAAGGGTCTGAACCAAACATCACAGAAAATAATAGCTTTCAATGGTGTATTTTGACTTCATCGCTAGCAAACTGGACAGATATAGAAAATTGTGTTGAGTTTTTATAGAATGAAATACCTGTTATTAAATTCGATGACAATTATTTGTTTGCAGAAATTAGAAAACTGAATATATTTAAATTCTGATAAATTAGAACAATGGGCAAATCAACATGTTGAAATTGATAAAAGAGGGGGGATATACAGCTACTACAAAAATGAACACATTCCATATGAAAATTTAGTTATCCCTGTTGAATTTACGTCGTGCTGTCCTGGAACTAATGCAGCAGTTGAAAGAGTCATTTCAATTGGCAATGACTTTTGGATATGTGAGAAATCAAGGTTGAATGTTGTTACTTTATCTGTTGCACCGTAAAGTTCAATATGAAGGATATTTCTTGCTCCGAAATTTCCGATACATTAGAAAATGATATATTGATAAAAAAAAATCCCTTCTATGGAAATATACTCATTCAAGTAAATAATTAAAAGAGATGTATGTGCGTAATTAGTATATCTTTGTTTGAATTAATAAAGTGTTTTATATATTTACTTTGTAATTTTTCTTAAATTTTTCGTCCTTTTCTAACACGCTTTTATAAGTTTCACTTGTATGTAATGGAATCTTTGAACTCGATTTGTACCCACTTTAAAAAGTCATATTACTTCGAAATTTTGCACACTTGTCAAGGACCGATGACAATACAATAATTTCATTACTTTGTTCCATTGTCCTGATTAGGACATTAGGAATACGATTTATAGATTTGGCGACTAATTCCGTATACCACTTCCAGATTTTGCGACTTATTTCCGATTTAGCAACTAAAATATTAAGGTGCAACCCTAAAACCGCGAATAGGCTTGTGGTTAATACAAACAGAACAAAAAATTTTATCAATGTGAGAAATGGTAGGGTGGGTTAGCAATTTCTTACGTTAATTGAAGTCTAGTTTTTCTGAAAATGGAAATATAAAAGAAAAAAAAGTCCCCTGCATGTGAAAAAAAGTAATTTATGTTTTAACTTCTAAATATTTTTTATTTTTGCAAGGCAATATACGTTTGGAAGTGATGTACGAATTAACTTTATAGCAATACGTTTAAAAGGTGATAAATGTATGTTCTAACTGCTAAATATTTCTTTTATTTTGATAAGGCAATACGTTTGGAAATGAGGAAACGAAATAACATTATAACCATACGTTTAAAAGGTGATGATACGACGAACATTTAATATCTTTTTTACACGCTTTTGTTAGTTAGGCCTGCATCTATAGAGACGGAATCTTTGAAATATAACGATATAGGACTGATCCGAGGCCCCGTAAACGGAGAGAATAAATACCCTTCAGACTCGTTAATTAATATCCATTGAAAAGCAAGACTAATTCTAGCAGCTATGTAATTCCAGCTTCAAATATCAACTCAAGGATAAATGATAGTTTTAAAAATTAATATAACAGGCTTTTACTGTAGATTGAACTAAAAAGGAAAAATAAATTATAATTTAAAAAGAACTAAAAATCACGCTTTTTTAGTGTAAATCGAACTGATATATTGATAAAAAAATCATTTCCTGGAAAAATATTCATTTAAGTAAAAAATTGAAAGGGATGTAACTAGTTTTAATTAATAAAATGTTTCATTTTTTTTGCATTGTAATTTTTTGTCCTCCTTTTCATTGTAAAAAAGATGGTCACCTTACTGAGTATTGTTTGATTGATTACTTGCGTTAAGCTTCAAAGCAACACGAGAATTATTGACAACGGACTAGGAAATTTTTTACCATAATCAAGCGACGAGGATATTTGCATTGTGGTTACCCCTCACTAAACCAGAATAGAGAATGTATAGAATATCAAAGTTTCTTCTCTAATTTCCGTTTTATTCTTGCCTAATGACCCAATTTACAACATTAGTTTTCACAGTAAAAGATTATTAAAGCGTTTCTACCATTTAATAAACATTTCGAAAGGAATTTCCATTGTTATTAAATAGAAAGAAGAACTCTCTTTTGAATTAATTGTTCAACAGACTCATAAATTATCACATGAAGAGGATGCTCTTCACCTCCCTCCAGTGACTTTTGGCATTGATCCAATTAATAATTAAAGGCAATAATAGTCAGTCTGACTTTCAGTAACAATTCAAAGAGAGACTAATGGATCAAGATGAAATATTTCTGCGTGAATGTGTCCATTTGGAATTACTTCTACACATTATAAAAATATGTGGTTTAATGGGGAGATCTAGATGAATGAAATGTAGAATTCTTTTCAGTCTTTGCACATGTATTGATATAATTTTCTTTTTCTAATATTAAGGTATCCTACTACTTGCGACAACTTTTTTTAAAAAAAAAATGGTGATATGGACATTTTTTTTTTAAGTTTTCAGATTTATTTAGTACATTTTAAGAAAAAATGGCTAAAACTAAAAAGAGAAAAATAAATTATTACTGCTAAAATGAAAAAAAATGGGTAAAAATTGACAAAAAAAATTCCATAAACGGGGCCCGCTCTGTACAAATAGTAAATGAACAAATTCTCATATTTCAAATTTGGATGTATTACTGTGCTATTTCTTTTTGAAATGACCTTCATAATAAGAGATATATTAATTTTTTCAAAAACTAGAGCACTTTATCTTAGTGATTATATGAAATTTCTTAAAAAAATATAGTGATTATATTCACATAAAAGACTGTAAATTTTGAAATAAAATAGTGATTGATAAATCTGAAAGTCAAAACACTTCTACTGTTATACAAAACTTTGACAAAAATATTTCAGCAAATTATTTTCAAAACTTTTTGAGCAATCGCTGTCTCCATTTGAGTTTTTCGAAAAAAACAAATTTCGAGAAAAAACAAATGAGATGTAAAACTCATTTTAAAGTTTGACATCTTATGTAAAGTTAGAGCATCTTCTTTTACTAAAACACTTGTAGCTTTTGTTCTAGTGAATGGGAAATAAAACGATTGGTATTTTTATTAAGCTAATACAGTGTTTCTCAAACTGTGGGGCGTGCCCCCTGGGGGGGGCGAGCATATCGAAAATAGAAGATTTAAAAATAATTAATTTACTGGAATGAATTAAAACAAAATACTTTCAGACATAATAAAAAATGCACTTTTACTCTGATATAATTTATAGGCGCGCGATATTAAGTCATCAAAAATAAAAACTTCTTCAATACCTAATTAGCTAACTTTGATCCTATAACCAAATAAAAAAAACTTTTATTTTATTTGCTGTAATCCCATGATGAGAGATTCTTTTACTACGCTTTCTTTTTAAGCCTAACATACAACTCTTTCAGAGAAAAAACAGATCCCAGAATCGAAGAAATTTAGGATCAGAAAATTCATCACTGTCATTATTTTGAAATATTGCGCATTATAGCTGTAATCTGTACGACCTTCTAAGTTATTGGTACAGTTAGTTATGACCCTTCTCTTGCGTGTTTGTTTCTCATTTAGGGAAGTTGTAAGTAATGTGTTTCTCTGTTGCGCTTTTTTCCATGCAAAAAAATGTTTTACAGAATTTTTTTAGCAGTAACATACATATTATCATAATGAATACAATTTTTATCCGGAAGAGGTCGCACGGGACACACAGATTACGAAATCGTTAATTCTGGCAAAACTGTTTATTTGTTACCAAAGAAAAATTGAAAAGTTCTTGAAAGTAGGTAAGTAAACTTTCTCTTAGTTAAATTATTCACTGGAATCACGATTTGTATCGTGTAAAATAAAATAATTATAAAAAAAAGGATTGGGGTGACTCAATAACCCCGCTCGACCGTATCGAGTGCACGCCTGCTCCCGGGTTAAAACATGTTGAAGTCTTTTCGCTTTAAAAATATTAAAAATAATACAATTTTTCTTCATCGGAATTTTATATTATTGTTAATTATTTAACATCAATTATAAATGCTAATTCTGTGAGGCTTAAAATTACAATTAGCTTAAAACTGATTATAATTTGAGCAATCATTTTAAAAAGATCATTTTACATTTTTATAAACATTGTCGAGCACTTGCCTTTGCTTTCCTTACAATTCAGCTATTATATCAATAATGTTTTATTTTCTTATAAATGAACTCGGGCAAATAGCGGGTATTTCAGCCGGTGTACTTTTAATGTATCAGTACTGCACAGAGTATTTTATAACTAATTAATTAATACTAAATGAAGAACAAGTTTAATAAGTATTAACGACTTCCATGGGCTTGTCTTGCAAAGCAAAGTTTTTATAAGGAATGTTTATGATTAGAAATTGACCCTCTGAATTCTTTTTCTATATTTAGCAGATATTTATATTTTGTCTTCTAAGCAGCCACCAGATTTTGCAATATGTTCAATTTAAAAATTAGAGAAAGGAAAATTAACATAATAATTATCCTATTATTTTATTTATTTATTTTTGCTTAAAAGTAGTATATGTTGACGCCTGCGTAATGATGACTGCGAGTATGACGTATGCGTGAAGATGCCTGCGTGCGCACCTGCCAACCGGACTATATGGTCGGAGAAGCTGAAAGATTGAGTATTTGACGTGGGTAATAACTTGTTTACATCGAAACCCACAATAACTTCTGTTACCTTTTTGGTTTTATTAAAATTTTAGTCGGAAAGACTTGGTCCGTCATATTATTAAAACTCGTGACACTCACGAACATTTTTTGGTCCTGTCGGCCCGTGAGTCACGAACTAAAGCGCGATGGATATTTTAAAATTAAACAAAGCTAAAACTTCCTTAAAAGGAAGTATTACTAGAATAGCAACCTTCATGGACAACGTGTCCGAACATGTTGACATCACCGAGCTGGAGGTCAAACTCAAGAAAATTGACCAACTCCAGAGGAAAATTGAAGAATTGAAGGAGCTACTTTTTGGATTAGAAACCGCAAACCCAACAGAAGAAGCGGAATTCGAAGAAGATTTATACAAATGTGAAACACGTCTGGACGATTTGGAGGTAAGAGTTAAAAAAAATTGATTAACTCAATTAATGTATCATTGTCTGTGACTGCAGTTGAAAAAAAACAAATACGAAAACGGAACTTTTGCTCAAACAAAAATTCCACCTATAATACTTCCCACCTTTTCGGGAAAATATGAACAATTTAGTAACTTTAAATCCCAATTTGACGATTTAATTACAACTAACGAACAACTGACTCAGTCACAGAAATTGTATTATTTGAATTCCTGTCTATCAAATGAAGTTAAAGAATTTGCCTCCACTTTCGATACATTTTCTTCATTGTATGAAGCACTCGAATCCCGATATGATAACAAACGATTGATTGTCGATATTCATGTGCAACAAATATTAAATTTTAAGAAGATAGAACGTGAGAATCCGAAAGAAATTCGTGAAATGATTGATTGCATTAAAAAAAAAACTTACGGGCTCTAAAATTACTAAACTATGAGCAAAATAATTTATTTAATGTATTTTTATTAAATATTATGCTAAAGAAATTGGATAATGAATCACGAAAAAATTTCGAACTGAGTTTAAAAGCAAAAGATGTTCCCACATTTGATGAATTTATTGCATTTTTAGAACAACGCGAAACCATTCTTTTATCCGTAGATAAAAATTGTATTGTCGAAACAAAAACGATATTAAGAAAATCTAACTTATCCTTTAAGACAAAAACCAACCTTTTAATGAATCGATCTGTTGAAAACAAGAGTTGCATAGTTTGTAAGGATAAAACTTTACATCCGATATTTCGATGCAAAAGGTTTCAGAATTGAACCCCGAAAAACGATTAGATTTAGTCCGTCTGCATAAGTTATGTGAACTGTGTTTGCGAAAAACCACAAAAGGATGCAATGTACTTCGACGTATGTGTGCCCATGTGGCAAAAAACATTCTCGCTCCCTCTGTACTGCGGCAATAGATGACCGAAAAAATGGGTTATTCCCTCTGCCGAACTTCCAGTACTAACTAACCCGGAGGACCGGGAATCGAATGTGGTGGATTCTTCCACACAGAACACAGTTTTGAGTAGCACTGCTTCTCAACATAGAAAGAACGTGTTAATATCGACTGGTAGCGTTTTCTTACGAAATAATGAAGGCCGAGAACTAAAATGTCCCGTCATTTTTGACTCAGCGTCTAACATTAATATTATATCCAGAAAAATGTGTGATTTTCTTGGTATTGCAATAGAAAAGATAAATTCCTCAGTTTCAGGACTCAATTATTAAAACAAAACTTAAAGGGAAAAACTAATATTTTAATTTCTAATAAAAGTGGTACTTTTAGAGAAAACGTAGAATTTTTGTGACTGAAAAAATTACCGGGTTGACACCAAGTGTTACGTTAGATGTTTCGAAATAAAAATTCCTGAATTTTAGAATTATCAGATCCCTATTTTTACGAAGCTAAGGAAATTCACGCTTTACTGAATACGGATATTTTCTTTTTAGAATAATTAAAGATAACGTATATAAAGTAAATAAAGAATTGTTGTTTAGGGAAACTGAATTTGATGGATTGCTGGAGGACGACTCCAGGGAACCAATAATAACTTCTCATGTTACTTTCTTAAAGATAATGATTCGGTTGATGATACATTAAAGCTGTTTTTGAGCTCGAATCCCTTGGCATAAAGATGACCCTTGCTATCGGAAAGATGACCAAGCTATGAATATTTTTAAGGAAACTGTACAATATAATAATAATCGGTATGTGGTTGAATTACCTTTTCGTAAACATTGGAACGAATTGTCGAATAACATTTCTTGGCAAAGCAACGTTTCAGAGTTTATGGGGAAGGTTACGAAGAGATAAAACCCTTTACACTCAATACAAAGAAACGATTCAAGATTATTTGAATCAAGGAATCATAGAAAAGGTTGATACTGAAATTAATGTACACAAACCAATGTATTACTTACCACACCAAGCGATAAAAAAGGAGGGTCGTGTTACTACTTCTACTCGTATTGTTTTGATGCAGCTTCACACCAAGCTAACGAACTATCACTGAACAATTGCTTGTGGCCTGGACCTAATTTGAATCCTAATCTTTTAGATGTTTTTTAATTTCAGGCTAAATCGAGTTGCAATATCATCGGATATTCGTCAGGCTTTTCTTCAAATTTGCTTGGCGGATAAACATAAAGATTTTGTACGGTTTTTATGGACAGATAGTAATCCACGTATTGGGGGAAAGCTCACTTTGCAAGTTTATAGATTTAACAGGGTGATATTTGGAGTTAATTCTAGTCCATTTCTACTAGCAGCAACAATCAAATATCACATTGAGAAATATAACGAAATTCATCCCATAACTGTACAACATTTAGATTCTTTCATGTATGTGGATGATTGGATTACGGGACAGGATACTCGAGAGGAAGCTCTTTTCATGTCTCGCCACGCTAAGAATATTATGAAAGAAGCAGGGATGGAGATGCGAAAATGGATCAGCAATGATACCGTTTTAATGGCTCAGTGGGCGGCTGAAGGTTTCGACACACATCCTATGGATGCATCCATCAGGTTAGGAACAAACAAAACAAAAGTGTTAGGCATGGCTTGGCAAACTCTAGATGACTGTCTGACGTTGGATACTAAAGGTTTGCTGGAATTCGTTTCGATAAACGAAAATACTAAAAGATTTATGTTACAAACAATAGGGAAGATATTTGATCCCCTGGGATTGCTCTCACCCTTTACTATAAGAATAAAATGTCTCATACAAGAACTTTGGATAAAAAAAGTAACTTGGGATGAAATTTTACCCCCCAAAGGTAAAGGAAAAGTGGTTAATTTGGTGTAAAGAACTGCCCCTATTAGATAATCTTAGAATTCCAAGGTTAGTTCTTGATTCAACGAATGATGAGGTAAGTGACCTCATTGAAATTCACATATTCTGCGATGCCTCTAAACTCGCTTATGGTGCAGCAGCTTACGTGAAAGTAAGAAAAAACAAAATGAAGTGCTCGTAAATCTCATCACTTCAAAAACGAGGGTGGCACCCTGAAAGCAGTTACTTTGCCTCGACTTGAGCTCCTGGGGCTTTAGTAGCAGCTCGATTGAGTTCAAGGGTTCAAGAAATCGTCCGCAAGAAAAAGGAGTGCAAAGTGTTCCACTGGACAGACTCCAAAATAGTCCTATTCTGGATTAAAGGCTCTTCTAAAAGATGGAAACAATTCGTGGCTAACAGAGTGCAGGAGATCTCGAGCTAACTGATCCTGATTCTTGGTTTCATTGCTCAGGACAAGACAATCCCTCAGATTTCTTGTCTAGGGGACTTAGTGTTGATACACTTATTTCCAACAACAAATGGTGGACTGGTCCAGCCTTCCTAAGAACTGACGAACTCCCCAAAACTGTCTCTGAGTGCCCGGAACTGAATGAAGTAGATTATTTGCCTGAACTAAAATCAAAGGACTCTAAAGAACATACTGTATTGACTTTAAACTTTAATCAAACATTTTTGATCATTTACTTTCTCGTAGTGTAATAAGTTTCTAACTATCGTTCGAGTGTTAAGTTTTCTTTACAGGTTTCTATTTAACATTAGAAATCCAACTAACAAGAAAACGGGACCTCTTACTTCAGATGAGATGAAAGAAGCAGAAATTTATTTAATGAAACAAGTACAGCTTAGCTCATTCTATAAGGAAATTAGAGCTATGCAAAATGGTGATGACATTTGTAATAAAGTAAGATTTTAAATTTATCCCCATTTTTAGATGATAGGGAATCATTAGAGTAGGTGGAAGACTGAAACACTCTCGACTTCCTTATTCGAGTAAACATCCTATATTGCTTCCTGCGAAAAGTAAACTAACTATAATTATTGTTAAATACTACCATGAGAAATATTTTCATCTTGGGGCCCCAACATTTACTTATCAGGTTAGACTTAAATATTGGCCAATTCACGGGCGAAATATTTGCAGAAAAGTTGTGCATAACTGTGTAATTTGCTTTAAATTCAATCCTAAAATTTGTTCTCAAAAAATGGACGATTTGCCAAAAGAAAGAATAACTCCCGATAAGGTCTTTAATTCAACTGGAATTGATTTGTGTGGACCCTTCTTTATCAAAAATAAGTATCAGAGGAAAGGTCCTGAAATTAAAAATTGATTCCATACACTTTCTTTCATTAAGGTTACTTGACTTCCGGTATCAACTAAAGATAATATTTTTTAGATAAAATTTTAACTTCTTTACACATAGTAGTTAATGGGGTAATTTCATCAACATTATTAGAAGAAGGGATATTTTTTTGAGGACAAGCATCAGATTTATGGCCAAAATTTTCGCATAATATACACTTTGGACCACGATGTTTATCTGGGCAAAAATTTAGAAATATGACCGGATCCCGTACAATTAAAACAAGTTACGTGATTCCTATCTCTGAAATTTTTATTCTCAAATTTTGAATTAGGCTTTGGTGCATTGAATTTTGGATATCTATCATATCGATGTTTATGAAGTGTACTTTCAACATCACGGCGTTGGTTACTAAAGTTTGGACTACGCGACGTATCATAAGAGTTATTTTTGCTTTTATTTTGAAATATTTTGTCATAAATTCCTAATTTTTCTTTAAATTCCTGAATTGTTGTACATCCATATAATATTAGCTTATTTGAAGGAGAATCGGGGATTCCATTAATACAATATTCCTTGAAGTTTCGTCGAGAAACCCTTGACCTCGATTCGCTAATTCCCGAATAGCGACTAAATATTGGAATACCGTTTCATTACGCCGCATTTTTTCTATGTTGTAATTCCTTATGCAATTGAGCTTGATTTAATTTTTCCGAATTCCTGAATAAGTAATGTTTTTATACAACTGTAAGAGTTTATACCACGCTGAGATTGAATAAATAATTTTGCAGTTCCTGTCAAAAGCCGTTTTACAAAAACAATTTTTTGTTGTTCGGTTATTGGGCAAAACGTTAAATTTTCCTCCACATCAGAAAAAAAAATGTTCAATTGAGTATGAGTCATCTGCACTGAAAGAACGAAGAGTTAGAAGTAAATCTTTAACAAAAAGCCACGATAAATCGTTTTTCGAAATAGAGGGAACAGCTGACTCATTAATTTGGTAAAGTGCGTCAGCCGATTTCCTGTCTGTAGAAAGTGGGGGGAAGCAAAAGGAATTTTCTGCATCCCGCGGGGGCATTCTTCTACATCTCGTGTATTTAATTTATTATGAAAAGCGGATAAATCAGCTAGTGAAAACAAAATATTATTACAAAGTTCTTCGGCAGTTCCATTTGTTTCTGTTGTAAAAAATTAGCTAAACAGATTAAATCGGGTAGGTTTAATTTTTTTAAAATAACGGCGGAGTAGTCTTCAATATCAAATCTTGTGCGAAACCCGTAAACTTTCGCAATTGTTCTCTAGAGGTCCTACTGAATGGGTGATCGTTAAAAACAACAGAATACAATAATTTTACATTTTGCGTATTGCCAAATTTCAAAGCTTGCGCGATAACTGGGATATCATTCAGTGTTAAGTAAGACATAATAAATCACTTAAATTAAACCAAAATACGTAAAATATACAAATATTTGCAGATCACTTAAAATGATATATGAGAGTAAAATATTTCAACATAGAAAAAAAATTAATACGCTATGAAAAGATTAAAGTCTAGAATAAAATGTCACTAGTAGCAGTTGTACAAGTTAAAAAAAAATATCGTATCACAGTCACATTAGCAGTTTCAAAATATATTTTCACAATCACTGAGAGTTTGTAAAAACAATGAAATAAAAACTCACGGTAAACTTTTTGCATACAACGTCTTGATTGTTGAATATTAACTTTCATGAATGTATAATAGTGTTGAAGAAAATCTTGATGTGTCGGCAAAATTATCGAATAAATCTTCACAATCGTGAATTTTCACACAACACTTGAAATTGAATGAAATCGTCAAACACACGTTGAAAAACGCTTTGAAGAATAAATGCACTTGAATTTGAATAAAATCGTCCAACACACATTGAAGAACACATTGAATAAATTCACTTATCTTGCATCGTCATCGTCCTTTACTTCGGTTTTCTAGGGGATTTTAAGTTAAGGGAAAGGCCGAGCCTCCATATAGAGAGTGACAACGGCCAGATTGAGTTAAATATACATTTATTAAGGGAATTATTTACAAGGGAGGGCTAAAAGTTAGTAAAAAGTAATCGAAACATTAGATCGTTGGATTCCACGAGGCGTTTCGTTCCAGCGCCCTCGTCATCGTCTCATCGCCGTCGCTTCTCTCGGTCGTCTCCCGCGCAATCGTTCTATTCCAGTCTGCTTTACTCGTTATCCTCAAACCGCCTTGTCAGATAGGTGGCGCTCTCTTGGCATTACGTCATTAATGAATATAGGAGGGATACGATATGTGCACACCCATTCCTACAGTATATTTATTTGCCTTGTAACAAAGGCCATTCACTTAGAGATAATCAGCGACTTAACTTCGCAAGCTTTAATTGCTGCATTGAAAAGATTTATTTCAAGAAGGGTAAGTGTCATAAAATATTTTCGGATAATGGTACTAACATGATAGGCGCTAATCGAGAAATAAAAGCTTTGTCTAAGTTAGTAAGAGATAGAGAAGTCTTTATTTGCGTTTTTCGCAGAAGAAGGCATTGAATGGTCATTTATTCCCCCTAGAAGCCCAAACTGGGGAGGTCTATGGGAGGCTAATATAAAATCTTTAAAATATCATTTTAAACGCGTTGCAGGAAACTCAAAAATTTAGTTATGAAGAATTATTGACTTTAATAACGCAAATTGAAGCAATTTTGAACTCTCGACCTCTTACGCCACTTTCATCTGACGTAGATGATTTGGAGGTTTTAACCCCAGCTCACTTTTTAATCGGGAGACCGATCACAGCTATAGTGGAACCGTCTCTGTTGCAATGCGAATCAAATCGTTTAAATGTTTGGCAGAGAATAACTAAATCAGTTCAAACAATCTGGAAAAGGTGGAGCCTTTCATATTTAAATAGTCTGCAACAACGAAAGAAATGGATTGTTAATAAAGAAAATCTCAAATTGGGAGATATGGTTTTAATAAGAGAAGAAAATCTTCCTCCTTGTAAATGGTTATTGGGACGTGTTGTTAAAATATACATGGGGAAAGATAAGAAAGTTAGAGTTGTAGATATTAAAACTGGTAAAGGTATTTATAAAAGGTCTATCAATAGGTTGAGCATACTGCCTATTGAAAATTAAATGTGTATGGTTATTTATATTATTAAATTGGAATTTATTGTTAGAATTTTTGGTATTCTCGTGTATCAAATTATTTACTATGTATTATTATGTATTTTATTATTTGAGAACTTAAGCTAATTCTCTCTACTGAAATTTGATATTCACTTAATATTTATTAGTATTAATTCATGTTTAAAATTTATTGAGTATTTTTTGTTAAGATACAAATTGTTAAGTTCTTGCATGTGGACATAGCAAGGCCGGGCGGGATGTTGACGCCTGCGTAATGATGACTGCGAGTATGACGTATGCGTGAAGATGCCTGCGTGCGCACCTGCCAACCGGACTATATATGGTCGGAGAAGCTGAAAGATTGAGTATTGCTGACGTGGGTAATAACTTGTTTACATCGAAACCCACAATAACTTCTGTTACCTTTTTGGTTTTATTAAAATTTTAGTCGGAAAGACTTGGTCCGTCATATTATTAAAACTCGTGACACTCACGAACAGTATACTAAATTTAATACTTAAGTTACTAATTTGTATGGATTATTATTAAGATCGCCTATGTTAGCTTTAGCGTCAAAGTTTATTATTATTGCATTCAGTACATTATTAATGTATAAGGGGGGCGCGATAAAAATTGTGATCGAAAATAGGGGCGCCAGTATTGAAAGTTTGAGAAGCACTGGTGTGTACAGTAAAAATAATTCTAAACAAATGATTGGGGTGACTGAGTCCCCCCGCACTACCATTAATGTTAGTATCGAGTACGCGCCTGCTCCCGGGTTAAAACATTTTGAAGTCTTCTCGCTTTAAATGTTAAAAAGTAACACAATTATTCTTCATCGGAATTTTATATTCTTTTTCATAATTTAACATTAATTCTAAATGCTAATTGTGTGAGGTTTAAAATTACAGTTCTTTTAAACAGTTATTTACAATTATAGGATTTATCTAAAAAAAATCATTTTACATTTTTGAATACAATGTCATGCACACAGTTTTACTCTCCTTACAGTTCAGCTATTATATCAAGAATAATGTTTTATTTTTTTAAAAAATGAACTCATGCGAAGAGTCGGTGTTTCAGCCAGTATACGTTTGATGTATCAGTACTGAAGAAGGTATTTTATAAATAATTTCTTATTACTGAATTTGGCCGCGGTAGCCGAGTGGTATAGGTATCGGATCGTGGCTTGCCTTGTCACGAGTCCGAGCCCAGTACCACTAAAGACCCGCCGTGTAGGGCAGCGATGCGCGTTAAATATGTTGAGAGTTGAAACGTTTTCCCGTTGGTGTGGTGTGGTAGTTAGGAGAGAGGGGTGCCAGCTCAGGTGTCATCCACGTCACTTGAACATGGTTCAAAATTACGTGGTCCGTCGTCAAAAGCCCTCGTGCAGCTGAACAGTGCGACGTTAATATTCAATCAATCAATCTTATTACTAAATTAAGAACAAGTTTAATAATTATTAGGGACTTCCACGGGCTTGTCTTGTAGAGGAAAGTTTTTCAAAGGAAGGTTTAATATCAGAAAGTGACACTCTGAGTTATTTTTCTATATTTAGCTGAGATCTATATTTTGTCTTCAAGGCATCCACTGCAGAAAATCCGGTTTGAAAAAGGTAGGATGTTGAAAATGGTAATAGTATACGAAGTGCTTTTGTTTTCAGTACAGATAATTCCTCATCCACCTCTACCCCAAATTCAAAGGGTGATTTATTACAAAATTGGCTATTAATTTTTCACTGGATGTGAAATCTATGAAGATTTCTTCTTCGGAAGTTGAGAGCCCTTCTGGAGTATCTTGAAATAGATCCCGAATCCACTCGTAACTTTCTACCAAGCTGTCCTCATCCAGAAAATACTTTTTAAAATTCTTTGCCAACATAGCTAAATGATTTTACATGTTTTAAAAACAACTTTCACATGTTGTTCTACAGATTTGTAAGTTTTAACTCATATCGAGCAGGGTCTCTTTTTCCATCATTTACTTCAGTAGTGGTAAATCCAAAATTTAAGTATTTTTGAGAAGATCGCCTTGATTTAATTTTCGGAACCATGCTCGTTCGTCTGTGTACTTGTTGATTCTTTATTATGGTCGAATGTTTGCTTACGACTTAAAAATGTATGTATGATTTTGTTTTAATCTACTGCCGTAAATATTTAAGTACCGTGAATTACGATTAACGTGGAAATTTAAAAAAAAAAATAGCAGTCGTGGGACTGCCGATAGAAGTGAAAACGGAACTATTAAGTTGAGAGTAATTAAAACTATATGCAAAAATTATATGAATTTTTTTATGTTTTATTTATTAGTTACATATGATGGGTTAAACAAATCATGAACAAAATATAAATACAAAGTGGTTGAAAAAATAATTAATATACAATTATCTTAATTATACATAGTATTTATATTTACACGAATTTCAATGAATTCAAGTTTGAACATTATTTTCATTATTTACATCATTGTCATCATTAATTTCGACAATACTTAGATTATCTGTTCGTTCAATCATTTCATTGTATTCTAAAAAAAAGATACAATAGGTTTATGGTAACTGAAATAAGAAATAAAAATGTTTGATTGAAATTTATCTAAATATCGTATAAAAACAGCATCGATAGTCGTTTTATACTTTGTTGTACTGACTTTTCGATCATTAGACATAGTCAAACCTAATGTTTCATTCAAAAAATTCAATTAATGATAAATTTTTGTCATCTGCGAAGTTAATATTAAAGTCTCCGCTTAATATCATAGGTATGTCGTCAAATTTTTCGCCAAATCTTTTTTCGAGTAATTCAGAACCTTCTTTTGTGTAAATCATTAAATTTTCGAATAAAAAATTGTTCTATCTGTTGCATAGATTTTTCAGGAGATATATAAACAGCAACCATTAAAATGTATTGTCCATTTTCAGAATTGCAACGAGCAACGCATATTTCGCCTATGTCTGAAACATTAACACCAATCCCTCTAGTGAATTTAGTGTGGATGTCCATGTATGAAGTGACAATGTGTGATGTATCTTGTGTATGTTGATAAATAGCTACTCCTGCTGCTGGAACTTCAGGCCTTTTATAACTTGCAACAAAATTGAAATCTGGAATATGAATTGGTTCTTCATTTTTCATACGAGTTTCTGACAAAAGTAAAACATTTGATTTTTTACAATAGCATCGTTTTTAGATCAGTTACATGTGCATGTAAACTTTGGCAATTGAATGAAAATATAGATAATCCTTTCTTGTTAGAAATGAATTCAAGAAAAGTTTGGGTGACTGTTTGTAGTGTATTGTTTTTTCAATCTTTTTAATTCTAATGTTAGATCTTCTCGATGACTTGTTGATCTCTTAAGATGTTTATCTGATTCTGAAGCATTTAAAGGTATTCCTGATCTACCAATCCAAAATTTCAGCTGTCTTCAGTATTTTCTTTAGTAACCATAAATAAACCTTCAATCTTCGTCACTCTGGATAAAGCTACGTATACCAATTCTCTAGGATGTTTGCGATCATATTCGTAAACAATAGCATCATAAGTACCTCCCTGTGATTTGTGAATCGTCATTGCCAAAGCAGAAACAAGTGGAAAATGTTTTCGTTTCGCTATTATGGTTTTATTATTATTGAGTGCTACTGATGATGTTTGAGAAGTGATGGGCACAGCATCATCATCATCAAGATTGAGGCGTGAACTGACATTTCTTAATTTTGTAGCTTGTTTTCGTCCACATGATTTTGGAAATTTTAACCAAATTCTTATAATATCACCATTCTCATCTCTCTACATGATACAATTTTCCTACAGTGCCATTTGATAATCCGTCTGCAACGTCTATGTTATTAGTTATCATATATGGTCTATTGAGAACTAAAATTAATTCGTAGGGTAATCCACCAGTTTCATCAGTTTTCATTTTATGCAACTTCTGCCTAACGAAATTTTCTTGCTCAGGATTATGACAACCAGTAATAACATCCGATGCCACAGATATTATTTTATCATCTACAGAGTTTAAAACCGAATAGTTGTACGCGTTAACCGCAGCGTTTGTAAATAAAAGTCGTATTCCTTCAGGGCATACTGATTGAGCTTCTTCTTTGGTGATAAATCTTGATTCCATGACTTTCAGTTCTTCTTCCGTTAGAATATTTCCATCTCCAATTTTTGTTAAAATTTCAGAAAACTGACGATTTTCTTGTCTCATTACTTGTTTTAATTCAAATTGTTTAAATTTTCGCCAAGGTGTTTCACCAGTTATTTTTCTTTTGATTTGCTTGAAGATTGGCGTGGCCTTTACTGGAGGTAATTGTCGCAAATCTCCAATAAGTATAACATCTAATCCTCCAAAATCTTTTGTAAACAAGCCAGTAATTTGTTTCAGACGAGCATTAATCTGTTCTAATAATTCAGCAGAAACCATGCTTATTTCATCAATAATGAGAACTTTAACAAATTTGAATAAAGTTCTATATTGATTAGCTTTTTCTATATTAAGTGGCATTAGCCTGGACAATGATATGCTCAATGCACTATGAACCGTTGAACCACCTATAGCTGTAGCAGCTTTTCCAGTTGAGGCACACGCTATATAGGCATTAAAAATGCCATCAGTGTCTGAGAATCTATTGTATATCTCCATTATTCCTTTTATCACAAAAAAGTCTTGCCACTACCAGCTGGTCCAGTTAAATATATGAGTAGTGGTTCTCGCATTGGCTCATCTGTAGATATCAAATGGTGCATCGTATGAAACAGAATTTCTCGCTGTTCTTCATTAGCTCGACGCATAAGATCATAAAAATCATCATAAGACATTATATTTTCTTTTTTTTTTTTTTTTAGCTATAGCTCCAAGTTTATTCAACATTGCATATAATAAATCGCCATTTATTTCTGCAGTTGGGTTATTATACAATTCTTGAAATGGGTTTTGATCAGGAAGCCTACCAGCAACATCTCTTATGTCTTCACCATCATCTGCATCTTCTTCGCGGCATAATTCTCGACAAATTTGTAGTGTTTTTTCGATGTCTATATTCGATTCAAACTCTTTTCTCTTCTGTAATATCAAATCTACATTTTCATCATATATTTTGATGAATTTCATTTGTGAAAGAATTTCCGACTCTTCATGACGAAATGGAATGTGTAACGTTACCATTTCTCTTTTATATTCATTAAGATCAGTAGCCATATCGTAATTGCGATAACGTATCACTTTTGGTTCATTTCGTATGACATACTCTTCTTTGTTATTTTGTAATACTTAGAAACAAATTGCGCGAGAGAAACATTTTCTAATTCTTGAGGTCTTTTTTCGTATTTATCGAACCAATTTTCTTTCCAAATATCTGTGCAATCATCGTCCACTTCACTCAATGCCTTCATGGTCTTTTTTATTCTTTGTCTCTCAATAGGCCATACAGTTGGTATATAAACAATAATGGTTGAACTTTTAGACATAGGCTCTCTCAATAAATACCAGGCAGCTTCTTGACTTGTTATCTCAGTGTGATTTAAAAGATTGATACTAATATTTCTAGTGATTTCAAATATGTCAAATTCTGGGTGTTCATCCATAACTTCGATTATTTTTCTTTGTAAATTACTAACACCTCTATTAGTTTTATTGATATATTCTACAACGTAAGCTGCACACGAATACTCTTCTGTTATAAATTGAAAGTCTGTATTGGATTGAAAAATGTTCATTATAAATGGATTAAAAGGATTGTGCCATTTTTCATGAGGTTGTCGCTTCGGAAAAACTTTTGGTCTATTGATTCCAGCACGAATGACATTAACATATTCTTCATCTGAATTTATATTATTATCTTCATAAAATGTTTGGAAATTATCATATTCATAATTTTCTAATTTTTTTTCTAAGAGCCTTATATTTTGTTTTACACTCTTCGAAACCATCTTCAGTGTCTTTCATCGGTGTCAAAATCATTGTTGTCTTAATTGGCATGAATGGAGCATCAAATCTACATTTTTGCATTCTTTTTGATGCAATTCCTTTGTAGCATGTAAAAGTATGTTTGTGTGTTTGTAATTTTATGTTACCTGATGCCTCTGCTGCAGATACTGATATAAGAGAATCTATGAGATCGATAGCTTTATTGTAATTTTTTCCAAGTGCGTCTTCAGGAGCATTATCTAACCAAGCTAAAATATGAGCGTGTGGACTGCCGCGATGTTGAAATTCGATTCTTTTAAAATAATGTACAATTCTATATTTCTTAAAAGGGTTATATTTTTTTGATTGCAGTATTTTCATGAGAACGTTGACCAACTTGTTAAAATATATAGCGCAAGTAACTGCGTCTTCATTAATAAGTGTACTTTTTTTTTCTATGTAATGTAAATCTGCGGCATCTTCAAGTGTTATTTCAGAATTATATTTTAAATTATGCAATAATTGTAGCAATTTAGACCATCCTATTTCATTAGCACTTATTGTAAAAAACACTGTTGGTTTACCATATTGTCTAATCATCGCGAACAGGTCCTTTTTTTTTCTTTCTAACCAATAAAATGCTGAGTTCGGAATAGTGCGTAAAAAAGCTAAATTACTTTCGATACAACCTTGTACGTAATCTTCTGATTTTATTTGCTCTTTAGTGATAGTGGTACCTTTTCCAACATGTTTAAACGCAATAGAAAGCGAATCTCTTATTCTTATTCTAATAATTTTCATAGCCATGTATAACAAATGCTGAGGGGTAACACCTCGTCTGTCAGATCGTCTAAGTTCACTTGTTGCCATCATAAAGAGGTGACATTAACGCCATCACGAAAAGTTCTAAATTGACCCAAATATATTTGTGGAAAAGATAATTCAATTGTTAGGTACATTTCTGCATGTTCGTCGAATAATAAACTAAAGACAGGAGCGATGCACGTTAAACCTTCTCCTCCAGGAGCAATTGTTAGGTACATTTCGTCATTCCATATTAATGTTTGTTGCTGTGCTACTAAGCTTTCGTCAATTGGTATTTGTTCTGAAATATCATTGTCACCATCTTCATCGTAGATAATTTCATCTTGTATATCATCTTGGCCGTTGAAGAAGCTATCATCAACCGTAATACCATAAGAAGTATAAAGAGGTGAATCTTTTAAATGTTGCAACCACGCTTTTATTTTTCTTTTGTTGACTATACCACAAAGATAGTTGGATTTGTGTATTTTCTTTCTCTTAATATGAACCGTAATGCTATGGTCGTCATCTATATTTCTTGGAAATGAATTCACCATTGTATTTACTTCTATTGGAACATTTATCACTTGTCCATAGATTCCAAATTGACCAAGAACATGTCGAAGCCTTCGAATTTGCATGAAGGGAATTCTTGGAGATATAAGGCGTTCTGTTACCAAATCTAATGGAAAATTTTTGAGATGTTGTGGAAATGGGGGATATTTGAATCCATTATACACTGAAAGTAAAGGAACGCTATTTTTATTAATTGCTTTTAAGCAAGTTGAGCATACTTTCACCTCAGTTACATTAACGTTTTTTGAGCATTGTTCTTAAAAATTGAATATTAGGCGTAGTATCGTTATTAACAAAATTTTTTTTATATCTTTTGCAAACCACAGTCGGTCACAAATGTCACACGAATGACCAAAATCATTTTCAAAAAAATCTTTTTGAAATTTTAAATGGGCTTTAGAATGTTGATGCCTAGAAGAGTACGTTGGTGCAGGTAGACTGTGTTGAGAATCCATGTTTTGAGTGTTATTTTGTGAAACTTGTACAGAAATATCGTCAATATTGTCATCAGAATCTGAATGTAACTCTAGAATGTCTGGTTCATTTTGTGTTGACAAGTCAGCAATATCAATTGGTGGAACATATGGCACATTTCTTGTTGAGGGCCTGCAATTTGTGAGTTATGAAAATTTAGGTCGTTAGAAACACGCTTTATAACTGTTTTTGAAGATCGGTTCATTTGTAAATTGATCAAGGCAGATTCTTTTTTTTTCTTATCTCTATACCGCTGACTTTTTTTTGTTTGTCTTGTAATTTACGACGTTTAATTTTTCCTCCTCTTCTAACGATATTGTTTGATGCTTAGAAATTTTTAAATCAACTATTGCATTAGATTTTTTTTTATCTCGGTATCGCTGACATCTAGTTTTATTTTGAACTTTCTTTTTTAATTGTATTTCATCAATTTTTTTTGATTTATGTCATCATTAGAAAAATTCGTTCCTTCTGATTCTTCATCACCTTCTTGTCTTTTTCTTTTTTGCCGCCGTCTGAAGACATCTTCAAGTTTTTTTCTCGTGGGATTAAGGATCTAAACAAGTATAAAAAATAGAAATTTAGAGATTTTAATTATGTTACAATATTTTTTCTAATAGTGAAATTAAATTATATAAGTTCATAAATAATTATTTGGCAAAAAAATAACAAAGCACGTATTTTATATCTAACAAATTACACAAACAAACAATAACTTCGTAAAATTGAATTTTACAATAAATGAACATATTTCATAAAATCTAAAATTATTATAACATTTTTTTAATTTTCCAATTTTAAAATCCACGAAAAAATTTTATCAAATAACTAGAAATCTATTTTACCACGCTAGTAAGATAAATCTTATACCGTAATAATACTCATTTCATGATGAAGAGGTTAAATATTAAAAACATAATTAAAATGAATAATGCTAAATTTTAAATACAAATATTCGTACAAATATTAAAAATGTTTAAAAATATATTCGTTGTTTTCATTATTCATTTATCTGTATAAAAATATTAATATGTTTCATACTCACTTTTATACTGAAGTCAATGAATTTAAATTCAATAAATAAACAGTAATCCTTCAATTAAATAATTACAATAATAGTCAAATTAAAAATTCACTTAAATAAACAAAATCCAGTACACACAAGTTGAACTTCCCACGTGGTCAATTTAACTTTACTTATGTATATAACTACACTCTAATACTTAATGTACAACGCGTCACATTTACAATTACAGATGTACTGCTACTATAACGTATTGGTGACGTGACTCACAAAATTATACTTATCCAAAAAGCGTCCAACGCGCACATAATACAGTCAGAAATAGTCGATGTATTAGTGTATACGTGTACACAGGCTACTGCGCGTGCGCTAGTCTGGCTCTCCATAGCTATAGATATACTATTATCATTAGCATGTCGGTGACGCGAACCGAGGATTTTACCCTCTACCAAAACGCTCAACGCGACTAAAGAAGTTTTCACTTCAAAAATGTGCATTCACAAGCTAGATTCGGTAGCTATAGGAGTACCGAGTCGACCAAAACTGACTGGAATTGTACGAGGAAAAGCATTTTTACATGTTTTGCGCAGACGTCCGGTAGGTTGCCCAGACTCACGCAAACGTACCCTATAATGCCAGATGTGATGGATATGATAGAGAGCGACATTGACTAGACTATTTTTCTAATGACATTTGTACTTTGAGAAATGAATGCTGAAGGAAATGAATCTTTAATTAAATACATCATTTTGGGATCTGTTCCAATTTAAAAATTAGAGAAAGAAAAATAACATAATTCTAAGTAATATATATATTTTAAGTAATTTTCTTAATATATATATATATATATATATATATATATATATATATATATATATATATATATATACACAAAATTTAATATACTTATCGTATTAATTTGTACGGTTTATAATTAAGATCGTATATTGTAACTTTAGCGTCTCTCTCTCAAAGTGCATTTTTATTGCGGTAAATACATTATTGTTGTACAGGGGGAGAGACAAAAATTATGAATGAAAATTGGGTCGCCAGTATTGAAAGTTTGAGAAACACTGCTTTTAATGTATGAGTGGTGCACAGAGTATTTTATGACTAATTAATTAATACTAAATTAAGAACAAGTTTAATAATTTTTAGCTACTTCCATGGGCTTGTCTTACAGAGCAAAGATTTTTGAAAGGAGTTTTAAGATAAGAAATTGACCCTCTGAGTTCATTTTCTATATTTAGCTGATATCTATATTTTGTCTTCAAAGCAACCACCGCATTTTTTGTAATATGTTCCAATTTCAAAATCAGAGAAAGGAAAAATAACTTAGTAATTATCCTATTACTTTTTTTTTTGCTTAAAGTAACATATACAAAATTTAATACTTATGTCATGAATTTGTACGGTTTATAATAAATATTGTTGCTTTATCGTAAAAGTGCATTATTATTGCATTCAGTAAATTATTATGTATAAGGGGGCACGATAAAAATTGTGATTGAAAAGGGGGGCGCCAGTATTGAAAGTTTGAGAAGCACTGCTTTAAGGTATATTCGTCGTATAACGTATACCCGCTTTTTTACGAAGAAACCTCTCTGAAATGTAATTATGCAATTCTCTTATGTTTTGAAGTCATTTATTCGAGGTATTATGCCAGGTTTTGGAAAAAATAGCATACTTCTAGAACTACAACTCTTTTAAGTTCATAATATGTCTCATTTCTTTTAAATAAAACAGTATTTCGATAGGGGTAGAAGTCTAATTTTTTTATGTGCTCTCATCTCTTTTGTTACTTTTGAAGCTATCATTTTTATACCCGGCGTATAACGCGCATCCAGAAATTTCGATCGAATTTTTAATGTTAAAAGTGCGCGTTATACGCCGGATTTTACGGCAATAAAATATCAAAATTTTTCCCGAAATAGTGAAGATAGTAGCAGAAAAGAGATGTCAAGTATCAGGACGCAAACATTCAATGTTTCTTGTTTTTTTTATTTATGTTTATTATAACGTATTATTCAGAATATAAACACTTCTATGAATGTTGATTTTTTTTTGCGGCCCACCTTAAGTTAAACATTGTTTGTTTGTACCAAGTTAGCATTTGAATTTGACATCCTTGTTGTAAAGAATTTTTCGGTGTACCTTTTGCAAGTGCCATGCAGAAAAAAAGTATGTATTGTACATGAAATGCCGTAGTGTCTCAAATGAATATTAAATGTACGAAACAGAATGAAATCCGTACGTGTAGTTTATTATTATTTTGATTACATTTGATATACACATTATTTTACAGTAGAAGATGAAACGATGAATTTTGATCACATCAGAATTTATTTGATAACTGAAAAATCCATTTGACTTGAATGGCCTATAAATAGATCCCTCATCACTAACTAAACAAAATTAATTACTTCCCACGTTGTTATGTAGATTACATTTATGATTATTACTGGCTTACAGCTTTTCAATATCAATCATCGCGTATACATTCTAAAGTTTTGTAAGAATATTAAATATTATGAAAATGTTTATATTTGTATTACATCATTGCCATTTTACATCATTTAGCGTTGTTTCAATTATCTAAAGTTGAAATAACTAATGAAAAAAAAGGTACTACAAAATAAATATACCAAAAACAAAGCAGGATTAAGATTTAATGCCATGAGTATTAATTTTTTTATCAAATTAGCCAACTGTCCATACAGATATATTATGAGTTTTAACTAACTGAAAAATACTATCCAGAAGAACATAATAAATATTTTTGTTTAGTGTGACTTAAGAAAAATTAATATATTTGACTTTTTTTCTTCGTGTGTGTTGCATTAACAAATCATTTCCATTATTATTTGTGAGGATTAATTTCCATTATTATATGTAGGTTGATAACCTTTTTGTATCAAATGATGAATAAAAAAGAAATGAAAATGATGTTAAGTTTCTTTTATGTCTTTTATTTTTCTATAGGTTTTCGAGAAAAATTTAATACTTATAATAGGATTATCAAGTAATTGGATTTTTTTGCCAGTGTTCGGAATGATAAAAAAATCAGATAAGAATAATAAAAGAATTAAAAAAGCACCGTTCTTTTATTTTTAAGTACGAATGAAAAAACAAAGCGATAACTAGAACGTTTTATTTCTGATTAAATGTCTTGAATAAATATTTCTTTTATTGTTCTATAACTATATATTCAGTGATACCTTTCAACTAAATCTGCGAAAACACGAGAAAAACATTTTTCAAATTTTTAGAATACCTAAGGAGTCTCAGGGGTGTTAAATTTCTCTAGAGGTCTGAAAATATAAACGATTTTCAATCGGGTATAATTCTTTTAAATTTAAATTAAATGATTCGAATCTTTTACATATTATTTAAAATAGAATGGGGCTTCAGAAAAGTATAAAATGCTTAAAATATATTAATAATTTTAAAAGTCATAAGCATATGAAAATTCTATAATAAATATTAAGTATTTTTTTGCTTTGCGCACGCTATTTTCTAAAATATTAGCCTCTGATGCATAAAACTTTATAGAATTATACAATGCATCATACTTCTTAAACCCTACCTAATTTTAGTATTATATATCTTTTGTATTTCAAAATATTTGTAAAATGTTGCAATTTTTTAAATATTTTTTAAAAATGTATTTTTTTATTTATTAAAATATGTAAGTTATTATTCTATTTATATAAAAGTAGCTACAAAGTACACTGCTCAAAACAATTAAAGGATATTGCAAGCTTTATATAAAATAAAGATATAACCGAAATTTTTTTTGCCGAAAATGGAAGAAGAGAATCACAAATGCAAATTTTTCTGATTGTCAAACTGTGGAGTATGCTAATTTTGAATTCGACGTCAAAAACGTCGCTTCAGCGGCTGCGAATGAAATTTGACTTTCAACTGAAAAGAAGACAAGGATGATCGACATTCAGTGACTGCTTTGTTTCGATGAGTACGATGTCTCAGCGAAGTCATTTAACTGATTCAGAAGCTTGGAGAGTTGTTGGCAGGTTAGAAGGGGGCCAAACTCAAGCCGAAGTAGCGCAAGCCATTGGAGTGTCACAAAATGTGATTTCCAGGATCTGGAACCGTTTTTGGAGACTGGAAGTGCAGGCCGAAGACCAGGACAAGGTCGTAGACGGGCAACAACGCCCAATGAAGATCGTTATTTAGTGTTAACGGCTCGGAGACACCAAAATATGAACGCTACTCTTCTCCAACAACACCTTCGCTCGGCTACTGGCACCACGGTTTCAACTCAGACTGTCCGAAACCGGCTCCATGGTGTAGGTCTGTATGCTCGCCCACCGATGGTATGTGTTAAACTAACATCAAGGCATCGTCACGACCGCAGGGAGTGGGCAACAGAACATGTGAACTGGAGGAGAAATGAATGGAGCAATGTTCTTTTTTCTGACGAATCCCGTTTTTCTGTTCATCCGGATAATAGGCGTATTTTCATCTGGAGGGACCATGGCAGTAGGAATAATCCTGCGTTCGTGCACGAAAGTATCAGATTTGGCGGTGTGTTGGTGTATGGTGGCATCTCCATTGACGGGCGCATAGACCTCTACATCATTCGAGATGGACCTCTGACAGCTCGCCGATATAGGGATGAGATCCTCAGACCTATAGTAGTCCCTTACGCTGCAGCAATCGGATATGACCTCGTTTTAATGGACGATAACTGCAGGCCACCTCGTGCTAACCTGGTGGAGGATTTCCTTTTCGAGGAAGGAATCGTACGAATGGAATGGCCAGCGTGTTTTCCAGACATGAATCCAATAGAGCACGTTTAGGACGCTCTAGGAAGACGAGTTGCTGGCCGCCAATCACCCCCACAAACTCTCCAAGAACTGGAAAGAGCTCTTCTGGAAGAGTGGGACAGAATCCCCCAACTCGTGATTAATAGCCACATTGACTCCATGCCTCAGAGGTGCTCAACGTTGCTGGACGTCCCTGGAAACCCTACCCCTTATTGAAAATGATTTCCTTTGAAGAAAACACCTTTTCTTATTCTTTTTTTCTCATATGCACAAATTGTGTTTTTTTCCTTTTGTACACAAATGCGCAATAAAATGCATTTTTTCTGCCAAACATGTGTAATTTATTCTCATATAACCTACTACGTCTGTCGACCATGTATAAAAAGTTTCCCAGCCACAAGATCCACCTAAAACCGCAATATCCTTTTATTATTTTGAGCAGTATATTAAAAATACATTTCTCTTTATAAATCAACTTATATAGCTAGTAATTAAACCTACTCTTTTAGAAAATAGCATGCGCGACGTAAAACTTAATAAATATTTCTTATAGAAAAGTTTCTTATTTTCATATGCTTATAATTTTTAAAATTATGATTATATTTTAAACATTTTATACTTTTCTGAAGCCCCATTCCTTTATAAGTAATGTGTAAAAGATTCGAATTATTTAACTTAAATTCAAAGAAATTATTCCTGTTTGAAAATTGTTTATATTTTCAGACCCCTAGAGAAATTTAACACCCCTGTGACCCCTTAACAGTGCATATGAATCAGGCATTTATTTCAAATAATGCTGCGAAATCGGTAATGAAGAGACGAAATGAAATAAAAAAAGCGTTTTGTAAAAGAAATCAATGTGTATAATTGATACGTGTTTTAAAATATACTGAAGATACAGATTGAAGGAAGTGTATTGAAAGATGTTTAAGGGTACAAAATTGGAAAGATATCCAAATATATACATTTTATTTATTAAAGACATATTTAAAATCAATTATTTTGTTCGTAGAATTGCTGAAAATTAGGTAGAAATTTGCAACATAATTTTAGAACACGCATCTTTAAAATATGTTTTTAAAAATGTTATTATAACGAATAAAATGTTTTCTCTCTCCCAAACTAAAATATTGTTCAAGTTAGAGAAAGAATACATACAAACACACACACGCATATGAGCAGGGGTGTGCTTAAATTAAAGACTAAGCTGAGAGATAAGAATATTAGCAAAACGAGCAGGCAGGATTATCGAAAGACCAATCAAGAGACGGACTAGAGCCGATGACTGTTGAGTATGTTTATACATGTATTCAACATGTCGTACTCTACTAATGTCTACTACGATCTCTTGTCAGTAAAATCAGAGAATTTTTTAGTTCAGGGTATTCGTCAATTACAGTTATTTTTATTATCATATCAAAGCATCAGGTATAAAAGAAGACATTTATTTTCTAAATGTATTTGTTACATTAAAAAGTTTAGAAAATAGATAATATAGCTTATAGTTCCCAATGCTTAGTTTTCTACGCTTTTTAAAAACAACAGTCTGTCAAGTCTACTGGGATCCTAGCGGTTCCACTCATCACTTGCGATGGTGCCGGCAATAGAAAAAAGGCGCTCACAAGGAACATATGATTTAATGATACTCATATACATCATGGCTATTGAGTGAACGTGATGATAAATAGTTTTTTTTGTTCTTGCCAGTAAATTAACCCTTTAATCGCCAACACCGTAATATTACGGGTTTTAAAGGTACACTCCTGGGAACCTTTAAAGATATTAAAGGTTTTTTAGTAACACTCCTGGGAACGATGTTAAAATCAGCATCAGGAATCCTGACCACTGTTCTGTCTTTAGATCGGAACTCATTGCTATTAGTGGTGCTCTCAACTCTTATAAGGACAGTATCTGGATCCTGACAGACAGCAGAAGCTCCATCCAATATTTGAAGAGTTGGCCAAAAATTATGGACAGTACTGGTCTAGATATTTTCTCCAAATTAGTTAGGCTTGGTCAGAGAAAACAAGTATGTCTCCAGTGGATTCCATCACATGTGGGTGTGCCTGGGAACGAAGCTGCTGATGAGCTGGCTGGTAGGGGATGTGATCCCCCTAACCCCAGTTCCGCTGTCTTAACCCATATGAAAATTCATTCTTTCCAAAGAAATAAAATGAATTTGACTTGGCGAAACCCTCCTGCTCACCACTGGTACGCAGCTAAGAGTCATGGCCTATCTATACAGTGCAGGAGTTCCAGGGCTCATCAGACGGCCTTGGCGCACTTTAGAAGCGGTCACCTGCGTAGTATGACTTTTGTGCAGGAGGTGAAGTTTTTCATTACCTGTCCCTGCTCTCTCCTTGCTTCTCCTGCTCATCTTCTGGACTGCTGGGGCATTTCCTTGCGGCAGTTGTATGAAGAGTAAGGCCTGGTGTGTGAGACTTTTACGCGGAAAGGTCAAATGAACTTAGTGTAGGCTTTCCTGCTCCAAGGGGATTGGAAACAACAACAAAGATAGTACATTCAACTAATTTTAAATAATTTTATGGTTTTTACCAAAACAGAAAAAAATCGAATTTCGATTTTCTAGGATGAAATATCGATTCACTGAATCTATACACATCGATTTAAAAAATCGATTTTTTTCGTCCGAGAAATTGATTCTTCGATTAATCGATCTCAGATCGCCATCCCTAGTTATAATCAAAAATTAAACGATATGGAGTTGCAATTAAAGTGATGTATGTCCAAAAACCAATCTTCCCGACCAGTGGAATGCTAAGTGTGGTGAATATGCCCTGGGGATACGCTAAGGGATTGCTGCATTTGCTCGAAAGAAATCAGCTGTAGATTATATAGATACATTTGTATTAAATGGAGTACTTGTTTACATTTTTGAGGTAAAAAATCAAAAAAAGTTGGGTGGCCACTGTTCTAGGTGCATATAGATGACTTTACTCAAGACCGAATCATTAGGAAGATAGAGTAAAGTCGAAGTGAGGATGTGGAGATCGCTTAATTCAAAACTTTACAAATACAGAGAGCCTTTCTAACTGTAGTAGGAACAGCTGCCTGAGTGTTTATTAATGGTCATCCAGAAGCCACTATAGACGCGGACGATTAATATATTAGCTTGAATACCAGAAAGAACAGGTGAAAAACAGTAGCAAATATCGTAAAACCCATACAACTGATTATTGAAAGACCACCATCACATTTCACCATAGTCAAGTGGCTGCACACTGGGGATTTATTTGTACGACAACCTGTACAGTATGCCCCTTAACGCCAATTTATTGTTGACGGCGTTTTCTGTGGTGTAAGAAGCGCAATAACAATACAGATTAGAAATGGAAGCAAGTAGCTTTTAAAGAGAGAAGATTAAGAGCATGACTAGCGATTTTGCAAGCATATACATCTTACGAAGGTAAAAAAAATACAAAAATTCTTCCAATTTTTGTTGAAAGTTTCGGAGATAGTATTCTCGTTTAGGATGGTATCGTGTCATACTTACCATGCGTGTATCGTGTATACTTACACTGACCTTTACATTTTCCAAACAGGTTCAGTCATTGGTTGTGGAACCCCCCTGGGTCTCACCCTGAACACCAAGATTAATTTGATGCAAAGAACCCCCAAGAGCCGTTAGTATAATAATAATAATTATTTATTATTTCAAGTCTCAAAAAACTCTAATAACATATAATATTTCTATGTTACATCAAATAAAGGGATTTACCTTTTATATTAAATTAAATAACGAATTATGCAACTAATTAATAATTACGCTCAAGATCAAGTAAGGTCTACCGAAATAGGAGGTCCGAGAAATAGACGTACTCGAATTATTAACTTTCATTAGCTTTAACTAACTTGACTAAACTAACGCTTAATTTAAGCGTACATAAATTATAGTTACCGCTGGTTATATCAGCTTTCTCGTTCTTCAGTAGAATAGCAGCACTACGTCTTCAGTATCTTAATATCCTGGAATCCTCTAAGATTGAGGTTACTGTTGCTTGCTCAATAGCCTTACTCATCATGACTGCTAGCTACCAACGCTCGACTTAAATACCCTATCTACTTTGCCTATCCTGTTCATCTTTTTGGAGTTGATTGGAAATATACGCGAATTTATAATCCCCAAAAAGCCGCCTAAGAAGATTAGTGGAAAGGTTCCGTACAGATTCGTCACAATCCCCTCCAAAAAGAAAACGGGATTTATTCGAAGGTCACAAATGGCCTGAAAATAATTACGTAACCAATTCCTAAACTTGAATTATAGTCACGACGACTTTAATAATCGGATACTTTACAAATTCTCCTTCCTTAAGGGAAAGAAAAAAACATTACTACCAAAAATTTCTTTACATGACGTAACATTTACAGGATTAGATTTCCCTACATCACACCCATTTGGCTAAGAGGCGAGTGAAAAACCACCGAAGTGGTAAAAAACCTGCCTATGTGATTTACTTAATTACTTATGGAACAACTATACAAACATATTCTGGCTTACACTTGACTCGTCGCTCGCTATACAATGCTCAGGGTCAGCTACACTGAAATGAAAACCTCTTTAAGTCGTGTGAAGAAACAAACATCTACTGTATGTATAAATTCATTCATATTTTACATAACATTTTTATATACATCAATTAAAGCATCTAGCTCCTTAACATTCCCATTCCATGCATGCTGCGCTTGTTAGTATTAAATGTTAGCCCTACCTAACTACGCCGCGTCCCAAGCCACCAGATGTCAGAAAAATAATATACACATACATATACATACAATTTCAAACATTTTTCAATAAACCACAAATAACCAAAGGAATTGTCGCATCTTAGCGAAGTCATACATAGAAGTAAACAAATGCATTCTTACAAATGTTTCCTCCATATTTATACAAAAAAAATTAAGGCAAAAGCTGATTTTTCTCATCAAGAAAAAACACTCATTGTAGTGTCCACTTTTGCTTGGCTTCTTAAATTAAAAATCCGCCCGTGAATTGATTCATTGCAATAATTCTTCCAACCACTTGTTCGAAAGGAGAAAAAAAAGAAACGATACAACCTGATTTTTTTCTTCGTCCTCTATTTGCTCCTATCCACCGGATCTCCGTCTAAGGCTTCCATGATGAGGCTCCTTCTCCTGATGTTGTTCTGCGGGATACTGTCGATTCCATTGCTCCTCCGCTCCTCTGGTATTCGTTCGGGCTGTTTTACTTGGCTACGTAGGTAGTAAGGACAAGGTCTCACTGCTGTCGCCTGTTTAGACCGGACTGATCTCCTCTCAGCTGCCCTGTTGGTTCCTCTCGTAGTTGTCCTGGTCTCCCGGGTCCTGTCATATTTTCCACTCGTTCCTTGCCTGCTCCCTTCTGTAGGTGGCTTGCCCTGCCTGGTATCTATTTTATGTGAGGGACCTGCAATGGACTGTGATCCCTGGGAAGGGTTATTAGGTCTCCTATATTTATTTTTTCAGAGATGATACCGAGGACGGAATTGTTCTCTTTATCCCCGGTGTTGGTTCAGGGGTTGGCCTTTTCTGTTCCCCATGTTGAGACCCCTGCACAGAGATCTTTTCCTGCATATTTTGGACCGCTTTTATCCGTCCTGTCCACTGACCCATTTGACTCTCCTTTACGTTTCAATCTCGGATCCTCCCATCCGGCATTTCCCTTATTTGATTTACGATCCTTACTCTCCTCACTCGAGGTTTTCCTAGATCCTTTGGATTTTCCTGGGTGTGATCTACTTGACCCATTACTAGACCTCTGTCCTTCATATAGTGTCTCAACATGACTATCCGAACTAATCGTGTCGGGTTGTCTTGGATGGTACACTCGCACCTGGTCGATATTAACTGTGACCCTTTTTCCTTTCTTCCAAATGATCAAATTGTTATTCCGAACCTCCAACACTCTGCATTGACCTTCTAACTTAGGCATAAACTTTCCGACCACTCTTCTACCCGCAGCACACATAAAATGAGCTTGTACCAACAGCAAATCATTTACTTTGATGTTAACTTCTCTCCTTTTCCGATTATAATATTTTTCCAAAGTCTTATGTTGTTTCCGCATACTCTGCCTTGCCTCAACGAATAATTTCTCAATATTTCTTCCTACATATTCAGCACCCTCTGTGACATTTATTAAATTTACTAAAAGGTGCTATAATCTTTCTACCTAAGAATAACTCATCCGGAGTTTTATTTGTCGTCTCATTAACTGATGCGCGCAGCGCGAAAGCGAACTTTGACAGCGGTCACAGGTTGATACATATTCAAATATATATTTCCTCATATATGGAAAATAACATGTGTCACGCAATTTTAAATAGGTCTTCCTCTTTCCTAAATGAAGAAATCGGTCCCAGTTTTCGTGATTTTCTTCTACAAAACAGGCTATCATCTGGACTAAATTGCGATTAACTCTTTCCGTTAGATTCGCCTGCAGCCGGTATGTTACCGTTTTCATATGTTTTATGTCCAACCTGTGACTTAGGTGTTCAAATACCTCGGATATAAATTGGGGGCCATTATCACTAATCAAAGAAATCGGAGCTCCATAACGTGGAATATAATTTTCAAAAAGGGCGTTAGCTATGGCCTGGGCCGAAGCTTTTCGTAAAGGAATAAGCTCACTCCACTTAGCGAAGTGGTCAGTTAGTACCAATAGAAATCTATATCTTTCGGGTCGGGATGCGGGGTAGGGGCCTAATAGGTCTAACGTTACGATTTCATTGGGGTAATTCGACACTATCGGAATTAATCGACCAGCTGGTAGCGTTTTTTTTTTGTTATTAAATTTTTGACAGCGGTCACAGGTTGATACATATTCAAATATATATTTCCTCATATATGGAAAATAACATGTGTCACGCAATTTTAAATAGGTCTTCCTCTTTCCTAAATGGCCGCGGTAGCCGAGTGGTATAGGTATCGGACCGTGGCTTGCTTTGTCACGGGTTCGAACCTTGTACCACTAAAGACCCGCCGTGTAGGGCAGCGATGCACGTTAAATCTGTCGAGAGCTGAAACGTCCTCCCGTTGGTGTGGTGTGGTAGTTAGGAGAGGGGGGTGCCAGCTCAGGTGTCGTCCACGTCACTTGACCATGGTTCAAAATTACGTGGTCCGTCGCCAAAAGCCCTCGTGTAGCCTAACAGTGCGACGTTAATATTCAATCAATCCATCAATCAATCCTCTTTCCTAAATGGCCTACTAATGGCAGATCATGAAATTCTTGCATTATTGCTTCGCGAAGAGATCTAGGAATGTACACTCTTAGTTCTCCAAGAGTCGTAGAATATTTCGCGTAAAAGAGTAGACCATTAATTAATTTAAAATCCTGGGACCAATTCTCGCATACAGTTGCATTAACGGAACCGTCGTTTGGGTTTTCTAGATACCGATAGATGTGTCCTAACTCAGGATCTTCCCTTTGCTCTCGAATGAGTTGTTCTCTGGAGTTTAAGGCTATTATTTTTGCGCATTAAAACCACCGGTGACACGTATGGGGATTGAATAGGACGTATTGTACGCTCCTGTAACATTTTCTCAATGTGATACTCAATTATTCCTTGTTTGACCCTGTCATATCGGTCCCTTGTCCCCAGTATCGATTTCATGGTATAAAACATGAGTTAACCCCGGCTGGTCTGAAAATAGCCCTTTAAAACCATTAAATAAATTCTTTAATTTTTGCTTTTGCCCTTCACCGAGCTTTGCATCTGATAGATCAATCTCGACCGGCTTTTCCACTCTTGGCAACTGCTTAATTTTGTCATCTGGAATGATTAGAGAATTCTGATCGAAATCTAAAGTCAATTTGGACTCCTTCAAAAAATAAATGGCTAAAATGCATTGGTATTGTATATTGTTAAGAATGTGAAATTCCCAGTTTTTCTGGAATTCTCGGATCCGAATCTGTAATTCGACCCGACCTAAGTGACAACACTGGGCTCCCTGTGCCGTCACTATTCTATCTTTTGTCTTTTGACGCGGTCGATACGAAAAATATTTGCGATAGACCTCTGATATGAAAAATTTCTCCGCTCCCGTGTCCCAAAGGGCTGTAATGAATGTTTCATTTAAAAGAATGGGGATGTAAGGTAAATCTACTGGAGTCATTCGTAATGAGGATATCCTAATAGTTCGGTGTTCCGTATCTGGAGGATTTTCTGTACATCACGATCGATCATCCCCATACTCGCATCGATCACTTAAAAGTTTAAAAATCTGTTTTAATCATTCTGACCTCTGAAAGAACTGTTCCTCGAACCACCTTGTCAACCGCCTTGATTGTGGAATCTATTATCAGATTGACCACCTCGGCGTCGACCATCGAATCTCCGATTATCCGCAACACCTTGACCCTCAAATCTATTGAACTCCCTCCGCGGTCTGTTATTGTCCCAGTATCTGTTGTTACCTCTCATCTCCCTCCAATTTTCCTGCCGATTCCTGTTAGGAAAACGATTGTTTTCGCTTGGGTTTGTATCTCGGAATTCCCAACTCGAACCTCTGATCGTTCTATTTAGAAACCTTTCCTCGTACTTATCAATTATTTGTAGAAGGTTAGATGTGGTTTGCGGGTGCCTAACCTTTACATAATCTAAAATGTGAGGTTCTAACCTACTAATAACATGATCTATCAATTTTTCCTCCGTCATGTCGAGTTTTAAAATTTTGTGGATCTTTAACAAGTCATACACAAAATTAGACGGTTTTTGATTATGCTTTTGAGATGATGCGAAAAAACGAGTTTCTAGTTCCGACCTATTCCTAACCACGGGGAATTGTTCTGTCCAAGCTTGCTTTAAGTGCGCATAATCCGTCGCCTTGTCTTCAACAACCCTATAACCTAGAACCTCAAACCAATCTAGTGCCCGTCCTGTGAGATGACCTTTTAAATATGCACAAGCCAATTGTGTGGGTATCTCATAATAAGTTATTATCAATATTTTCCAAGAACTCTGCCACGTTCTCCACCCCCGAAAAATACTGCTCAGGGATGATTCGAAAATTAGATCCGACTCTAAACTCGGGATTTACTCGTTGGACGCCACTTTGGAGACCCCCCCTGGGTCTCACCCTGGAAACCAAGATTAATTTGAGGCAGAGAACCACCAAGAGCCATTTGTATAATAATTATTATTTATTATTTCAAACTCAAAAAAACTCTAATAACATAATATTTCTATGTTACGTCAAATAAAGAGATTTACCTTTTATATTAAATTAAATTATGAATTATGCAACTAATTAATAATTACGCTCAAGATCAAGTAAGGTCTACCGAAATAGGAGGTCCGAGAAATAGACGTACTCGAATTATTAACTTTCATTAACTTTAACTAACTTGACTAAACTAACACTTAATTTAAGCGTACATAAATTATAGTTACCGCTGGTTATATCAGCTTTCTCGTTCTTCAGTAGAATAGCAGCAGTACGTCTTCAGTATCTTAATATCCTGGATTCCTCTAAGATTGAGGTTACTGTTGAGCTAGACTCAACATGTAACATGTACTCATGACTGCTAGCTACCAACGCTCGACTTAAATACCCTATCTACTCTGCTCAAAACAATTAGGGGAGCAAGCAAAAAAGTGAAGAAAACCGTGTGAGACAGCCACGTATTGGCATACAATGCATAGTACACGCGTATCAATGCGCAATACATAAAAAGGCGTAAAAAATTTGGAATTAAGCTTTAATTCTTTGAAAATATGGAAAAAACATGAAAAGATGATTTAGGGCAACAATTTGGTTACATGTAAACGATAAAAAAGGTACTGTTTAGGCATGATGCATGAGTTTTAATAGGGCGTGTGGTCTCCTCGAACAGCTAAGACTGCTGCACACCTGTTTGCCATGGATGCGATGAGGTTATCGATCAGACTTTGGGGAATACTGTTCCACTCCTCAAGAAGTGCAATCTCGAAGTCTCGGACAGTAGCAGGCGGCCTTGGTCGCGCAGCAATGCATCGTCCGAGCATATCCCAAACATGCTCGATTGGATTCAGGTCAGGAGAGCACGCTGGCCATTCCATACGCTGTATTGTTTCAGCTTCAAACATGTTCACCACCAGACGAGTTCTATGCGGTCAGGCATTATCATCCTGGAAAACAAAGGAATCTCCAATGGCTCCAGCGTAAGGGATGACATGAGGTCGAAGTATCTCGTCTGCATACCTTCGACCCGTCAAAGTGCCATTCCGAATGATATGCAGGTCCGTACGTCCGCCTATGCTGATTCCACCCCATACCATCCAACCAGCTCTTCTGTATTGTGACCTTTCACGAACGAATGCGGGGTTATTTCGAGTGCCCCTGTCCCTCCATACAAGAACACGTCGGGTGTCACACTCTAGACTGAATCGGGACTCGTCTGTAACCAGCACTTGGCTCCAATCATGTTTCTCCCAATCTCGATGTTCAGCAGCCCATCTTCTTCGGGCCGCACGGTGGCGTGGTGTCAACGGAATGCAGACCATTGGCCTACGTGCATAGAGCCCTCCCTCATGAAGCCTATTACGTACTGCTTGGCTGGACACCCTTCGTCCTGTTGCCAAGAGCAACTGTCTTTGCAGCTGCGTAGCATTCTCTGTTCTGTTTCGACGGGCTGTTAACTGTATATACCGGTCATCAGTTGATGTAGTGGCGCGTGGCCGACCTGCCCCTGGTCGACGTCTAACATTTCCTGTTTCTTGGAATCGATTCCACAGCCCTGCAACAACACTTCTGGCGACTCCAACAGCGTCCGTGACACTACGTTGTGTTTGCCCGGACTCCAGTCTGCCTATAACACGCCAGGCCATGGATTCCGGTAAATCACGTTGTTGAGACATTCTCAAGTAACCTTGTCTCAAAAAAAAAAATAATGCGCAATCGAATTTCACAGTTACGGCAATAAAACAGACGTTTCTGCAACATCCCGATTTCTGCCCTTATCTCCTTTTTCTGGTTTTTGACGTCATGAACTTTGATTTGCATATAAAGTTTTCTTCTTCCGTTTCCTGGTAGGCTTTACATTCTGGATGATTCATTTTATGTTACTTATTGGTATACATCTTTGCTTACTTTTGTTAAAATCATGTGCTCCCCTAATTGTTTTGAGCAGTGTACTTTGCATATCCCGTTCATCTTTTTGGAGTTGATTGGAAATATACGCGAATTTATAATCCCCAAAAAGACGCCTAAGAAGATAAGTGGAAATGTTCCGTACAGATTCGTCACATGGTGTCCAGAATTGCATTATAATTCTTTCTCACGTGCACCTTTTTAAAGGTTCTAGGAGTCTCCAACTCCTTTTAATGGACAACTACACTATACCTCATCGTTTTCACCAATGAAGCTTAGAGAAAAGATATTCAATGAATGAATTAGTTTACTAGGTCCTCGGATCTAATCAAATAAACGTCAAGTAAGCACCACAATCATCTATTTCCGAGTTGCACAAATCTGAAAAATTTTATTGGTTTCAAACTAAAAATTTATAAAATCATTAACTCTCTAACCCTTAATCGAAAAATTTATACAATTCTTTTTTTTCAAATGACAGTTCTTTTTTTGTCTGGAACAGATAAAAACTTCTTTTGTTGGCAGAAAAATTCAACGTGAGAGGGTAAAGACCATTATTAGACAGGTGAGTCATGAGGGAAACTTATCGTGTGAGTCTTGAGTGGGACAGGAAATTCTTTTCTTATCTCATCCCACTCCACAAAATGATGATGGACTGCCTTCCGTGCAACTGAGATTGAGAGAATTGCTCATTTATCGGAGCGATTCTAATGCAGAAATTGATATAATGATACTCTTATTCACACTCTTACATTTTCTAATGTTTTACATTGTTTGGAAACTGCAAAAACATACCTCTTTCTTATATAGCAGAGTGTAAATGTTGCACTAGTTTCTTCTCTGCATAGTCAAAAAACATTTCTTTCGATTCAGGAATCTAAACGAGAGTTTCAAGCATCTATTAGCCAGTATCTTAAAATTTCTAATTAAATGATGCCTAATAACTCAGTACTTCGTGATAAGTGATTCGTTCACTATTGCGTAATATTCAGTATTTTGGCTGTTGAATAAAAAGTGTGTAATTTTTAACTATAGATATTTTTTGTGTTGTTGCTTATAGCAGTGCTTCTCAAACTTTCAATACTTGCGACCCAATTTTCAATCATAATTTTCATCGCGCACCTTTCCATACAATAAAAATGTATTGATTTCAAAATTAACGTACTGAAAGTTGCATGCTAAAAAAAAGCGGCATTTTGACTTTCATTATAAACCGTATAAATTATTAAGATAAGTATCAAATTTCGTGCATAATTTTGTGTATGACAAGCCCATGGGAGTCACTAGTAATTATTAATCTTTTTCTTAACTTAGAATTGATAAATCAATTATCTAATATATTATGCAGTACAGATGCATTTATAAGTACAATATATCAATGTAAAAGTGTATTTTACTTTTTAATTATGTTAGAATGTATTTTGTTTTGCTGCCTTTTTTTAACTTTGCAATTTTGTATATCTTTTATTTTTGACTTTTTGATATGCTCGCCCCCCCTTGTCAGGGTACCAAGCCCCTCAAGAGGGTCGCGCCCCACAGTTTGAGAAACGCTGGCTTATAGAATTTCCAAAAGCTAAGTGCATAAGATTTGTGTTTTACTTGGACCCTGATATCACTAATAACCCCGAATTAACGTACAAAATGCTCGGTCCGGATGTATTCGTTAAATTGGGGTCCGACTGTATTATTATAGGTAAAGGGTATTTTTTTATGTATAGAACTTTAAATTGCAATAAAACAACGATGTATTATTCGATTGACATGAATTCTTTTTTATTCGAAAGATAATCTTGTGGCATTACATTTTAAATATGATCAAGCAAGGCGTAGATTCGTCGAATGGGCCCAAAACGAGAGTGCCGTTGTTGCCGATTTTCATAAGCGAATTTTGTTTAGCGATGAAGCGCACTTCTGGTTGAATGGCTACGTCAACAAACAAAACTGCCGCATTTGGAGTGAAGCTAATCCACAAGTGTATGTAGAAACACCGTTACATCCAGAAAAACTGACTGTTTGGTGCGCTTTATGGGCTGGTGGAATCCTTCTTCAAAAACGATGAAGGCCACAACGTTACAGTCAATGGTGATCGGTATAGAGCCATGATTACTCACTTTTTCATTCCTGAATTGAACAATCATGATGTCCAGGAGCTGTGGTTCCAACAAGATGGCGCAACATGTCACACAGCTCGTGCCACAATCGATTTATTGAAAGACACGTTTGGTAACCGCCTAGTTTCACGTTTTAGACCTGTGAATTGGCTTCCAAGATCTTGTGATTTAACACCGCTAGACTATTTTCTGTGGGGCTATGTAAAGTCATTGGTCTATGCGGATAAGCCGCAAACGCTTGACCATTTGGAAGACAACATTCGCCGTGTTATTTCCTATATACGGCCGCAAATGTTGGAAAAAGTCATCGAAAATTGGACGTCCAGATTGGACTACATCCGAGCCAGCCGTGGCAGTCATATGCCAGAAATCATATTTAAAATGTAATGCCACAAGATTATCTTTCGAATAAAAAAAAATTCATGTCAATCGAATAATACATCGTTGTTTTATTGCAATTTAAAGTTCTATACCTCTAAAAAAAACACCCTTTACATGAATTATTATTGGGAAATTCTTCTCCTGTCAGCTGCGACACCCAAGTTTACGTTTTTAACGAATTCAAAATAATGCAATTTGAGGCAACAAATATGCGAATAAGATGAACTAAACAGTAAAAGAACAGAGAATCAATAAATGTTTAAGAGTATTTTAATTCACTGTGTTTTTCAAATATTTATCTACGTAGAACGTGACTTTACCGCTTTCTGCTCTAAAAGTCCTACAAAATCAATAATCTCATAAATAAGGTTAAACAATGCTTTGTCTGAAAACTAGACGCCATAAACATTTATTGAACCACGTTCGTTTCACCAAAAAACCAGAACACACAATCATCTCTTTTTAAACAAAAACATTGGAAACGAGAATAAATATAAATACGAAGGACACCATCTTTTCCATTGAAGTTTCTTTTTTTTCTAAGTGCAACATAAAGGAAAGGGGATAAATTAATATTTATGCTGTTTTCTTCTTGAAGGCCAACAGCGTGGAATTTGCCATGTTGAAAGCAATGACAGGTACTTCCAATTATGTTTTGTATATACATCGATTCTGAATCACATTTATTTCAATTGCTTATTTATTTATTTATTTTTGATTTTTGTCATATTTAGTTAAAGGAAAACATGAGTTTTAAATACAGTAGCGACGCGACTTTTAACGGATCTTCTTTCGTGTACTTAATGGATAAGTAATTCATATAGTAATCGCTGGAACATTTTGATTTCTAGTTTTTCGATATTAAAATTATGCTTGAATGAGACTGCTTGGTGTTTTAGAAAAAACTGAGTGCTTGAATCTTTTCAGTTTATATTGATGGATAACTAAAAATTTCGCTCTTATAAAGGAGGTGTAAGCAGTGGCGTAGCTATGTATCCAAATGCCCTGGTGCTACAAAATATTAGGGCTTTATTTTGGTGGGATTTTATCAAGTAAAAAATATAAAATATGTAATTATTTTAAATATAACAAAGTAATTTTTGTTTAGTATCTTTTCTTTCTTGGTTTTGTTTGCTCTTAAGCGCACCACTGGGTTTCTTTTTTTTATCCCTATTTCAATTTTATAATTTATGCAATACATTTCGTATGTGCTTGAGTACTTACTGACGTTAAAAGGAACAGAAATGCAATGCTATGCAACAAAACATCGTTAGGGGATATCTGGCTATTTATTTTGGAGGCTCGAACTTACCCACCAGAGGGCTTAAAGCACTGGCGTAGCTAGCTTTGATGAGGACCTGTATCAAAATTCACTCGGGGCCCTTTTTTAGATATGGGTGCCCTGTTAATGGGATTGTAGATACACATGTTGGGCCCCCTGTAGTTGGGAGCCCCGTATCATTGATACGGCGGTAGCTACGCCCCTGGCTTAAAACTACAAAACGGTCTACCGAGATCGACAGGTAATGATATAAAAAATATGCATGGACAAGAAAATACAATACAATATTATTATAAATAGTTTTTAAAAAAAATCAACTCTGTAAAAGAGCAGAGGATGGGGGACAAAATTACGTGTCTAATGCAGATACGAGAAGATAGCGAAATTTCGAGATAGGAAACAAGAGCAAGCTTACTATGAATCATATTGTTATCAAAAACGGAATGTAGCTAAGAAGGAATTGCCTCTGGTGTAGGTTTTTTAAGGTGTAATAATAAGTATGGTAAATTTTTTCATGGAATTTTCAAGTAACAGTTTATAGAAAAATGAAAAAAAGAATTGAAAATAATATAAGTAAAGTTCGCAACACCAAACAAACGATGGAAAGAATTTAGGGGATTTCCCAACAAATTCAAAATGACTTTCAACTGAATTTCGATGATTATAATTTGTGTGTTGCAAACTTTTATATTTATATCTTAAATTTGGGAGAAATTATCGCAAGCTCGGCTTGCTTGGTGGCCAGGGTCCAACCCCTGAGATTGAGGGCCCCGCTGCACAGCACCACCTAGCCCATTGGTAGCTGCGCCACTGGGTGTAAGTAAAGTGAACAAATTTTTTTTTTACTTATCTATTGAAATGATAATCCAATTCAGTTAATTTTCCTTAAACTCTTTTTCTATATATAGTACATCCAAATGGAATTTTGAGGCCTTGGTAGCGTAGTGGTCATGAGTTCGAACCCAGTGCATTGAAGACCCACCTTGTAGAGGGGGAGGTGATGCACGTTAAATTTGTCGAGGCTCAAAGTTATTCCATTGGCGTGGTGTAGAAGTTCGGAAAAGAGGGTGCTGGCAACCTCTCGTCACACTTGACTGTGGTTCACAATCATGGAGTCCGTCTCCAATATTCCTCGTATTGCTTTGTAGTGCAATGTTAACAAACACTCCCTCATCCGAACTGTATTTCATATTTCTTACGTATATTCCGCATTCGAAAAATTTCGTTAACATATCTTACCCCCATTTCCATAGTACAATTGGACAGCATTTTAAGAAGAAAGAGTTTAGAAACGTCACTAAAGTCAATTTTAGTTTTGGAATTTAATACTTTTATTAAATCAAGGACTGCTATAAATAAATAAAATATATATTAGTAAATTTAAAAAAGATTACTCCAATACAATTAGATTCCATATAATAGAATGTCACATGCACAAAAAAATTAATACAAGGTTGAACAATGAAGCTATTTTATGTGTTCATCTACGAAATAATGTTTATTATAGTTACATAAATTCTGTCTGTCCATAAATCTAGCAATTTCTTTATTTGTTAAAAATTAAAGGAAATGTTTTTAAACTAACGATAAGTATTGAGATTTTGCAATAAATGAAACTTACAGAGCAATGCTGAATTAAAGGTTTTTAGAGCAAATATTCAATTTAACTCTAAATTTATTCTTTTTAAAATCAGAGAAAATTCAGAAGTGTGTGGGTTACAATAGAGTCATTCTCTCCTTTTAGATATTGTTTATTAGAGTAACGTAAACCTACATGTGCTATCGTTAGACTTGAGTCACTTTTAGAATTTGATTGTTTTTCTACAATTTTCCTTGCACCATTATGAAAAAATTTTCTACTGAAGGGGAGGTTGGAAACCAATACAACACGCTTAACCCTACTTCACCGCTTTTAGTCAGTGGCAGCTTCAGAATAGATTTCATTTTGGTCAATTGAATTTGTATGTGTTTATTTATGTTTTGGCTTGTTGTTCTTGGTTGTCGATTCCATAATTTTTTCCATTCTCAGTTTTATTTGGATAATTCCTAATGTTTATATATTTATTTTATTATTATTATTATATATTACAATCTTACATAAAATTAATTTGTTTTATGCATTTTTCCTTAAGTATATTAATTAAGAAGACGCTTTTTCTAAGTGCGTTTCATTTCGTTTCTTACATTTAGAAAATATTCATACTGTATCGTGACACTATAGACGTGAAAAAATAAACTTATCCAGTACAGAAATTTCTCAAATTCAGCCGCGATTCTATTCTAAAAGTACTTGAATTCTACCCCTCTATATCACATTCTTATTTTTTATCCAATTTGCAATGGAATCATGCGGGAACCTGGACGTCTCATTAAAAAAGCGAGACGTGTCCGGGTAGACAAATTTGATCGCTCCCCTCCCTTTTCTTTCTTTCTTTTTTCGTTTTTATTTTATTATTCTTTTTTTGTTTGGATATCCGCAGCTGCGGATATGGTTTCGTCAAATTAGATGAGTGACTGACTCGTTAGCATTCTGGGAGCCTACACTTTGAAGTACTTGTGCCTTATATTGCTTTGATATTAAGTATCTTTTTGCGTAATAAAAGTCGAAAGGAATAAGTATTATTTTCAACTTACGATGCCCGTGTTTTTAATGCCGCTGAATTGCGAAAGAGTATAATCAATCGATAATATTGAAAAAAGAAAATTTGATGCTAGTAAATAAAAATAAACACACAAATAAAATAATAATTAAAAATAACCGTTTAAAAATTTTAATTTACCGTTGCAAGTGAGTAAAATAAAAGTATTTTTATATAATTTTCCTGTTTATATTTTAAAAGGCCTTGTAAAAAAATAGTACCATCAAAGATGTGTGTTCGGTGAAAAATATTTCTGTTTTGTAACACGAACTACATTAAATATATTTACCATTTATTTTTATTTTTCCTTATCCCAAGTTTATCTTTAAACAGTGACAAAATAATGTATTGTATTGATTAAATGAAAATAAAATTAGTCATGAAACTGGATACAATGATTAATATAATTATTCTGAATAATGGACCCTTTTGTTAGAATTAAATTTTCGATTTAATGCATCATTCTGGAAATATCCTCAATACACCACTAAAAGATGTGTACGTTATGTGTATGATTGTTAGTCTTTAATAATAATAGTTAATTTCGTTGACAGTACCCAGGCTAGCCTAGAAACGTTGTTATACCCCCCGGGCTGTGGGTATCATCTGTTCCTCATCCATGCGACCAAAGTCTGTAGGGATAAAAAATTGACCCCCCTCACTCAAACCTTCCATAATAAATTTAGTTTATTATTATCTCAATTTATATTAAGCAATGCAACACAAGTCTTAGAAGCTAATGATTAGGAGTGAGTGATATGACATTCATTACAATTCTTAACAAATAGCGCATTAGATCCTACTCGCTATCTTTATAAATTAACCACCGAAACTATATCTATAGCTGATTCCTTAACCCACTAGAGTCCGTTCTATTATTAAAGTTTAATGTTATATCGCTTACCGATATTCCACGGCGAACAGCTACCAATCTTTATATCTTCTATATATTACTGTAATCCAACTTGATTCGGCAACTAGGCAACCTTCTGGCTTCGAACTCACTTCTATATGGTTCTTATAATACTCCCTAAGACCTCCTCAGACTTCTAAGACTCCTCTAAAACTCTCCAAGACTCTTCAAGCCTTTTTCGCGAATGCCAAAGCTCCAATATATATAATCATTCCTAATCTGCATATCGCGCTTACTTCTTAAGTTGGTTGGAAAGAAATGCCATTCTGGCCCCAAAGATTCCCCAAGAGGATTTTAGTGAAAGGCGCTATAAAGCCCCGTCACAACGTCTTAAATAAATTATTTACTCCATTTATTTAGATAGGGGGGCATTGGGATAGATGGAAAGAGGCTTGTCACAAGCTGATGCTGCAAGAGCGTCTCAAATTGGCCCTCAGTGGGATACAACCACTATGGGATGAATGGGAATTTAAAAACTGTGTATCTAGAAGACATGTTCCACACAGGTCAATCATGAGTTACAATACCTGCGGGAGACTGTTTCCTAGCTCTTTCAGGCTGAATCAGAAGAATAACGATGCCTCAGCGCGTTGCAGATCATTTTGTCCTATCAGGAATAAGAATCTTCACTACAAAGGTGCAAGTCTCCACATAAAACGACCCGTTCTGGGTGTTCCCCAAGCCATCGACAGAGATGTACCCCTTTATATTGGACAAAGGAACACGTTTCCTGGTCCAGACACAATTTCTAAAACTGTTTTAACATTTTTTCTACGAAATCATCGTTAAGTACGCTGCTAATGAACATTTTATATTTCCGTTAATGTGTTATTTTTTGTCTGTGCCTCAATGTGACACTTCCGCTCACAATACAACAATTATTTGTTTTAGATAGCTCTTCCGCCCTTCAAATTTTATTCGATGATTTTAGAATCCCTCCGCATATATATACATATACACATGTAAATTTTAGGATTTCGTCCTCTTCAAACTTTGTTTATTTTTTACAATTTTTCTTGCATTATTATGTATAATGTTTTTGTTGAAGGGGAGTGAGTGAGTGAACATTAACGTCACACTGTTCAGCTACACGAGGGATTTTGGCGACGGACCACGTAATTTTGAACCATGGTCGAGTGATGTGGATGACACCTGAGCTGGCAGCCCCCTCTCCTAACTTACACACCACACCAACGGGAGGACGTTTCTGCTCTCAAAAAATTTAGCGTGCACCGCTCCCCTACACGGAGGGTATTCAGTGGTACTAGGCTCGAACTCGTGACAAAGCCAGCCACGATCCGATACCTGTACTACTCGGCTACCGTGGCCACCTGTTGAAGGGTAAGGGATCTCATAAAGAAAGCTTAAATCTACTTCAGCGCCCAAGTTTTTCATTTTGATATAAATTGACTATACATAGTCAATTTATCAAAATCATGTTGTAATTCTTCGTTTTCGGTTACAAAATTTTCTATTCTCATTTATGTATGATATTATGTGATCATCATTGCTTATATTTACACTCATGGACAAAAGAATTAGCGCACCAAGAAAGAGTTATCAAAATGAAACGAAATTTTACATACGTAATGATATAAATGATTACAAAATCAAAGAAAAAAGATCATTTATTTCAGAGAAAAGGGCAAAAGAACGGTGGATTTAATACCCTGTTGAAACCCCTCTAGAGCGATACGATTTTGCATTGAGGCACAGAAGTTCTGTACGATATCTTGAGACATTTCGTTCCATATTTACTGTAATCTTGCCTCTAGTTTGTTCAAACTCGTGGGATGCTCAACTCGCCGTCCCAAATGATACCAGATATGCTCGATTGGAGACAAATCTGGGAATCGGGCAGGCCAAGGAAGAGTAGAAACAGTGCGGAGACAGTCTTGTGACACCCTTGCCGTGTGAGGTCGAGCATCGTTGAAAATTGGCTCCTGGAAGCCGTTGCATGAGTGGCAACACATGTGGTTGCAGGATGTCATGGACATACCGCTGAGCTATCGTGGTACCACGGATCAATACTAGAGGTGACCGTGTATTGTAGGCAATGGCACCCCATACCTTCGCACCAGCTGCGGGAGTGGCGTGTCACTGTAAAACAAAGGAAGAATTGAGGCGTTCACCACGGGGTCTCCTCACACGAACACGATTGTAATCACTGCTGAGATTGAATCTGGATTCGTCGCTAAAGACGACCTGGTTCCATTCCGCTGCAGTCCAGTTTCCTCGTGCGTGGAATCACTCCAAACGGAGGCGTCGATGGGTGGGCATCAAGGGCATCACACGTAATGGGCGCCACGATCCCAAATGTTCTTCAGCCAGGCGCCTTCGTACGGTTCGAGAAGACACAGGAGTCCCTAATGAAAGTGCTATCTGTGCCGGGATGGCGACCGATGAAGCAGTTGGCTGTACGCGTGCATTTCTTACTATGTAGCGGTCTGCTCTGTCGAGGGCAGCCTGAGCCTGGTCTTCGTGTAATGACATCTCTCGGATCCACTGGTCCCAACGCCTCCTCACAACACAATCAGAGCTGCCTAATGGACGAGCTACTCGCCTAGCTGACCACCCAGCTTCCATCATGCCGATGATTCTCCCCCTCTCAATCTGCGACAACTGCTCATATTGTCTTCGAAAACGTCGTAATGGCATGTCTACTTCAGCTCTTCCTTTGTAAACGATTCGGCACACTCAAACAAGCTTTGGTTTTACCTGTTTTATACTCCACGGAGAACGACGTTAAACGCCCTCTACCGGCTACATGAAATTCGTAATCACGCTGCATTTCTAATCATTTGCATATCTCCCCGACATGTACTTTCATGCCAAGTTTCGTTACGATCCCACAATTATTTCTTGGTGCGCTAATTTTTTTGTCCATGAGTGTATTTTTATTACTATTATTATTATTTAGTGTATATATATTAATTGTTTGAATACATACAGTAATATATAGTTCGCAGTAAATATACACTTTGTCTTCTTATTTTGGTAGGCTATTTCTCAGTTATATTTTACAACTAATTTTTTTTCTGAGCATAATATCCAATAATAAAATAATTTAAAATGTGTTTGAGAGAAACTGATTGGAAACAAATCTAAATCTCATTCGAAAAAAGTTGCTTTACGCTTGAGATTAGATAAATGATTTTCTTTTATGCATTCACTAATGAACCAATCTTCTATGTAAAATCAGAATATAAAAGATACTTATTAAGACACTTCGGAAGATTTCTTTTTAACAAACTTTTAAATTCTTTCGGCAGTATCATTTATTGAAAGCGTGCAAAGTCAACGATCAATTGATTTGTTCTTTTTTTCCCCTTCAGTTTACCCAAGTTTATAAATAGAACAGAAATCGATGGCCATCCGGGTAGAAGGTTTAAAAATACATTTCGCAAGAAAAACTAAAGGAAAGAGTTGAAAATTCAGCTAAACTCACCAAAAGAATAACTTTAGATATTAATAAAATCTACAAGATGCGTACGTAGTTGGAAAGTCCATAAGTATAATTAATTACAAAAACATAACAGTAACAACCCTCAAGTAGAATGAAACTTATAACTGTGTTCTTGAATTTGCTTTCCGTAAAGTTTAAAACAGATAAAAATAACTAACTTAATTCTGATTTACCTGAACTGACTTATCTTTTAATGATCTCCATTTCCTCTTAAATAATGACCTTGTATTCATGTTTCCTACTCGTATGTAATTCCGTCTGTAGGCTACATTTTTTCCTCTTGTAGTTTTAATTATAGACTCTACTTTTTTCACGGAAAAAATTCTATATATGTACCCTATTCTTTTTTTTTTATTTTAAATTACTACTTACAACAGCGGCTTTTAAACTGTGGTCTGCGGGCCCACAAGGTTTCCCAGCACCTTTCTAGGGGGTCCACAAAGGTCTCATTTACTGTTAAGATTTTTCTTTTTAACCTACGTTTATAAGCTTCACATGCATGTAACGGAATCTTTGAACTCGATTTTTACCCATTTTAAAAGGTCAGATTAATTCGAAAATTTGTAGACTTGTCAAGAACCGATGACAATACAATAATTTAATAATTTTGTTCCATTGTCCAGATCAGGATTAACGATTTCCCATTTCCAGATTTGGCGAATAATTCTAGATCCTATTTCCAGATTTGGCGACAAAGTGGTTAAGTTACAACCCTCAAGCGTTGGTGTGGTGTGGTAGTTAGGACAGGGGGTGCCAGCTCAGGTGTCGTCCACGTCACTTGACCATGGTTCAAAATTACGTGGTCCGTCGCCAAAAGCCCTCGTGTAGCTGAACAGTGCGACGTTAATATTCAATCAATCAATACAACCCTCAAGCGAAACGCCAAAGGGTATTCCAGATTCTAAAAAACTGACGCATTTCAGATTATTTTTTCAATGAATAAATGATAGTTTAAAAAACTAAAAATACACACTTTTATTGTAGATTGAACTAAAAAACAAAAAATATAAATTGTAGATCATATATATATATATATATATATATATATATATATATATATATATATATATACACTATATATATACACTGGTGTGCAAAAATTAAGGACGAGGGACGGTTTTTTCAATATAACTTAGTACAAAAGCTTTCCAAATCAACACATTTAATACCATAAGATCCCTAATACGTAAGGACATGTGTAATATGTAAGCAACATTTACTAAAAGAGAAATCAGAGGGATAAAAAGAAGCTTTATTGAAAAAGTAGCATGGAGCGCAATGCGACTGAAGGCCGAAACATCCCTGTGATGGGTGTCCAGCAAGAAACATCCAGTCTTAAGTAGGAGATATGATCTCCCCCTGACTGCTAGGCAGGTTTCACAGCGTCTGCCCATGCTGAGAATGAGGGTGTCAATGAGTTGTTGAGGCATTGCTGCCCATTCGTCTTGCAGAGCCAATCGAAGCTCCCCTAATCGTAACTGGTGGTAAGGTACGAGCTGCCAAGCGTCTGCCTAGAAAATCCCATACATGCTCGATGGGATTGAGATCCGGAGATCGTGCCGGCCAATCCATACGTTCAATATCCTCACTCTCTAAGAGCTGTTCGGAAGCTACTGTGCGATGGCATGGTGCATTGTCGTCCATGAAAAGGAACTGCAGACCCATAGCGCCTCTAAAAGGACGCACATATGGAAGAAGAATCTCGTTACAATGACGGGTCCCGTTGACTGAACCTGCGTCGAAGATGTGAAGGTCTGTACGACTACCAAGCATGATGCCTCCCCAAACGAGAACACCGCGACCTCCATACCTGTCCCTTTCAATGATGTTCGAGGGATGATTGCGGCTTTCCCGCTCTCTCCAGATGAGTATGCGATGAGAATCGCTACTCAAACTGAATCTGCTCTCATCTGTAAAGAGTACTCGCGTCCCCATTCATTGTCTCTCCAATTCCGGTGTTCCCGGCACCACAGAGAACGCCTTCTCCGATGGGCAGGCGTTAAAGGTACACACCGCACAGAGCGTCGTGCAAACAGACCACCACCGTGCAGTCTTCTGGCCACGGTAAAAATGCGATATCGGTCGTCCAGTCGCCTGTGTCGTGTGTCTAGCGGTTTTCTCCCGCCTGTTTCTTCTGGCCTGTAAGACAATGCACCGGTCATCTGCGGGTGTGGTTCCTCGTGGACGACCACTACTGAACCCCCGGATAGCTGTTCTTGTAGTTTGAAATTGTCTCCAAAGTCGTGAAACGATTCTGTGAGAAATTCGAACTCTGCAGCCACACTTGTCACACTGCGGCCTTCCTCCAACTTCCCAATGATTCGACCTCGTGTAAAAGCATCCAGATGTCATCTAACAGATTGATTATTCACCATTTCTCGCTGAGGCAGCAACTCGGTGTGATTTTAACTGCTATACGGCGTGCAATCTCTTTGCCAGAAATACTGATCTTACACCGACAACATGCTTTATACTACTCAGACACTCCCCCATTACGTCTACCTGCATATCTGCGCATGTGCTACCGTACATCACCTTACTTAATCTCCTGATTGGTCTTTCTGTCCGCTCTGCCTCTTCGTTCAGCTGATATGCTAATTTTTCGACTTCGTCCTTAATTTTTGCACACCAGTGTATATATATATATATATAAACTAAAAAACACGCTTTTCTAGTGAATCGAACTAAAAAGTAAGAAAAATCATTCTTAATATAAGAATAAAATGATTAACAAAAAAATTAATGTCATTGTGGTAAAAGCGTGAGGTGCTCGATATGAATTGTTAAAATTTCTTACTAGTTCTATTCCGAAATGCAGTTATGTAAAAATGCTGTACAAAGCATCCCAAGCTTTTACCACAATGACATTATATATTTCTCTTTAATCATTTTATTCTTATATTAAGAATTATTTTTTTACTTTTTAGTTCGGTTCACTAGAAAAGCGTGTTTTTTAGTTGTTATTTTTTTAATTTACAAACTCTGAAAGGTCTCGTTGCAAACTGGACAAAATGTGCCATCCTAGACTAGATCCCTATAGATTGGATCACTAATTAATAAGGTTAAGTACATTATTTATTTATTTGAAATTAGTTTCTTGTAACTTTTTTATATGATTATGTATTCATTGTTGTTGTTTTTTCTTTCTTAAAAGAAAAAAAAGGAATATTGAAATCTGTATTAAAAAAAAGAGGAGGCATTCTTAGAATCATTGAGGAACCTTTAAATTACTCAGCAATATGTTACGGTCGTTTGAGGTGTTTTCTCTTTTTCTCTACTAGAGGGTCAAAGAAGAAGGTAAATTTTTTAGCTGGATCTTGGCGACATATATCTTTATTTTTAATTCAAATACGAGTTAAGCTTTTTTAACTATGCACCTCTATCTATCGTAGTACAGGATTTCAATTAAATTATTAAAAACTAGCTGGTATACCAGTTCTTCGCACGGGTGAACAGAAAAATTAAACAACACAGATTGAAGGATAAAGAAGTTTTTAATGAGTTAATTTTACGTGAATTGCAAATTAAACAAAAAAAGCTTTTTCAATATCTCAGCTAAACAAAAAAAAGGTAAGAAAACCACCTTTGCTAAATTTTAAGTATGTAGTTCTAATATAGCTGATAAAAAAGTTTTTTTTTATTTATAACTCCCGTAACACTCTTGAGGGTCGATTTTTGAAAATACCTCCCTAAGCTGATCTCTGCTCAGCAAAAGTAACACATTGTTAAAAGTTTTGTGTAATGAACGCTTAAAATAGTGTAAATAATTTATTTCTGTAAGTGTAATACATTAATATTACTTTCTGTTCTATTTATTTAATATTAAAATTGTAATATTCGCGAGCAACGCCGTTTCTTAAATTATAATGGCGATTCAATGAAAAACACAGTGAAATGTTAACGATAGAGTCAAGTTCGCAAATGTTTAGCTACTTTCATAGCGTCATCTTTATTAGAGATTTGTAAGACCCGCCGTGTAGGGGAGCGATGCACGTTAATGCTTTATCTACCGCAATATGATTTACTGCAGTTTTTTTAATGCAATATTTTTTTTGGATCACTACATTGAAAATTAAGGGATATACATAAACAAAATACTCCACTTTGGAAAATTTAATCCGTTAGAGCTAATAAATTAATTAAAGATATTCAACTGTAAAATTAATTACATACACCGTTCACTTAAAATAGTCAAATCGTTTTCTAAGGTCTTCATTAACATACAAAAACATAAGACACTTAAATTTTGACATAAACTATTTTTTCGGGGGGAAAATAATAATCTTTGCAATCCGCTGAAAACGCATATCTGCTGTAAAACTGTTCGCCTTCCCCTCTAAAATACTCATCATAGAACCCGTGCTGCCATACATGTTGGAAGAGTGGATTTCAAAAAATATTCCTGCTAAGTATTGGTAGAATATTCCTTCTAAGTTGGTGTGGTAGTTAGGAGCTCAGGTGTCGTCCACGTCACTTGACCATGGTCCAAAATTACGTGATCCGTTGCCAAAAGCCCTCGTGTAGCTGAACAGTGCGGCGTTAATATTCACTCACTCCAAAAAATACAGTACAGTAGTTATAATTATTTTTATTCTTAAAAATGCAATATCTGTGTCTATTCAATTAAAATTATAGCGTTATAATTAACTACTAACCACAAACAAATTTTGAAAATTTGTCCAAATAATGTATTGTGAAAGAGAAAGTTTATTTACTTTTTAAGTACCAGAACCGATAAAAGCATTTATTTAGAAAAAAAGATCAATTTCTTACTACCAAATGTGCATAATAAAATCATAAAAAGAACATTCAAATAAAGAAAGATTTATAACAACCTCTCCCTTCAAAACTTAGTTTTATTCTGAAATAAAAAAAATTAGTGATTATGCTGATCACAGGAATTAATTTGAAACGAAAAGGGTTCTTTCACACACACAAACAAAAGATAGATATATGTTGACGTGGGCTTTTTTGCAGCGCACGCCAGAATTGCTTGCAGATAGCAGAATTTTTTCCTACTTACTTGATAAATATCGTTATATTTTGGACACCTGACACAATATCTTTATAAATTATAGTCTATGCTATAAAGTATAGCCTATGTGTTATTCTGATGTATAAGTTATATTACTGTAGTTTCATTAAAATCCATTCAGTTGTTTTTGCGTGAAAGACGGCCAAACATCCTCACAAACTTTCGCATTTATAATATATATCTAGACTAGATTGTAATGATTTATGAAATGGTCAAAGCAACGATTATTATATTTACAAGTTTAATCATTAATTGAACAAAATGATGAATGACACACCAACAAGACAAACATGAGCATGCAAAATTACACCAACAGAAGTCAAAATAGGATTTTAATTTCAGAGTTTTTTGTACATGGAGATTCTCTATGCTAAGGAATTAAGGCCCGGAAATTAAACCAATTTTTTTTTCATTCAAATGTTCGTTCTGAACTTGGGGATTCTACTTTTTATCATTTTCATTTGGCGAACTTTAATAAACTCTTAATCGGCTTTTGTGAGTATTTAATAAATATTTAAACAAGGTATAAAAGTACATAGAGTAAAAAATAAATAGTTAAATACTGTATAAGTCGAGTGTTTAAGTTTCAATTATACCAGATATACAGCTTCGATCTCTTGTTCAAAATCGTTACCACTCCCCTTTCGGGATAACATGACATTATGCATATTGACGCAATGTGGAGGGACGAAAAAATAAAATTAAAGTATTTTTTTAATTTAAACATACATGAACATATTCTTATTCCTTTACATTCAGAATTTAAAACATATGAGTTTAAAATATGCAAAGTACGATTCAATTGACAGAAATCGATAAAAAAATCGAATTCAATTTTTTAGCCCACACACACACACAAATTATTATTTATATACTTTTCTATAACCTCACAAAATTTGAAAGCTCTAAACTTAAAAAAAGCAGAATTATGATAGTCTTTACGTTCGTTTTTATTCACATCCCTTTGGCAAATCAAAACTTTAAACTTACATATCTCAGAAAGGTAAAATAACTAGTTTGTCTTCATTTAAAATGCTTTTTCTATTGTGCTTTGAATTTTTTTTTTACCTATTGCTAATTGTATATGTAAAAAAAGTTGGTATGCATTTTTCAATCAAAGCAATACTTACTTTTATAAAAACAATTGAACTCAGAATTTATACATTTTTTAAGGAATTTTCAATAATCATTCATAAAAAGAAGTATTGTACAAATACCAATCAGGTTATCACAAATTTCATACCAACTTTAGTTTTACATAGTTTGACGTAATTGTAAATCAAATTTCATGCGTTACGTACATTTTGGTAGTAGTAGTAGTTTAAAATCACTTTACAAATGTTAAGTTTTATTCTGAAAAAATTAAATGGCAATCTTTTTATGAAATCTTGAGCACAAAAGCTGTTTTACATAGGAGGCAACCAAAAAAATTTTGAAAATCCTTAAATCAAAATTTTTTGCGTAAATCGTACCATATGTCCCCTTAATCTCTCTCAACCATATTTTTTATAACTAATATTATTTTCATACAAATTTGCTAATAATTTCTTCAAGCAAATTCCAATATAAAGACTAAAAAAAATTTGTAGAAGAGTACAATTAATGTGAAAATTATATAAGAAGAAATATTTAAAATTCAAGTTTTAAAAAAATTGTATGTATTAATATATTTTGCGCAAAGTTTGACAAGCCGACACAAATTCGGATTCTATGTATTTTTATTTTAAATATATGTTTTGTATATAATATATATTTTCCTGCTTTTTTTAATATATATGTAAAAGAAACATTTAAGGAAACATTTTATGATAAACATTTCCAATTCTATTTAGACTTTTAAATATTCCAATACTGTAAGGTTACATGATTAATATCTGCTTCGAAATTCGCTTTGAAAACAAAAATGTTTAAAAATAATGAAATAAAAAGTAAAACATGAAGTGATGTTAAATTTTGGAATGAATTCTTCAAAGGAAATAAAAACAAATTAAAAAATGATATTCCAGACAACTCAACTTAAATCTTTGTGAACAATGAAACTTCACACCGATTTTCAAATAGCAAAGCACTTTCCATTTATTTCTTAATCCGATTAAAATATCAAATGCGAAAACGGCATCGCCTGAAACAGCAAAAATTCTTCACAAATCCGTTCGCTTTTAAACAACCATTCTTACGAAGCTGCCGAGAGACGTTTATTATCCTCATTGCTGTCTCACCTCGGAAAATGCTCAATATCCTGTGCATGTTCCTAACGAAAAAAGATCAATCGAGGATGACGTAAAATCACTGTCTCTTTCTCTGCTGTATTTTTATTCAAATTACGTTATGGAATCCCTATGGCGTGTTAAGCCACTAGTGACACCTAGCGGTTGGTTGACGCAATCGCCTGGTGGATTGATACAGCATTTACTGCGCTATTGCGCCTGTGCGAAAATTTTCCCCTTTGTAAAATGAATGAATGCTAAGTGGAAAATTGTTTTAAAATCACAAATAATTTTTGTTGTGGTTTTTACTTTTCCTCCATTAATATAAATCGCTATAGCAAAAAAATAAAGTATTGCTTCAATTATAAAATGGTATTTGCGCATTTGGTCATAACAAATGGTTGAAAGCGTCTTGAAAATTTCATCAATGAATCATTCACGATTTTTCGTAGCTTGCAGACAGTTAATTATCTGAAAAATGTCACATTGTCTTATGTTAATGATTCTTCCACTTTCCCATTTTATTTGAGTTTGTTTGATGATTCAAAAATTTGAAACTTATCAATAAAATTTCGAGAGGGAAAATGTTCTGTGGAAATTAAAAAGTATTTTTTTTGGGGGGGGAGGGATATATTTATAAGATGAACTAATGTAACAATTTTAAAATATTACCGGCTGTTTAATTTTTACGTAAAATAGCCAATGTCAATTTTATTTGAATATATATCTAACTCTTTGTAAATATCTTCGAAATAATTTTGATTGAAATAAGTTGAATTTTAAGAAATAAAAGAAGTAATTCTTAAAATTAATAAGAATTATCTATAGGATAAAAAAAATTTCTCTTCCAATAGAAGCAAAGAGAAACACATTTTATAAGCCTGTTACGAAAACCTTTTGAATAAACAAAAGTATTAGAAATATAAGTATTCCAAGTAGATGGCGAAATTCCCTATTCCAAGCATTCCATATTAAAAGAAAATTTTTACAATGAAAAGAAACTTGGAATTAACTCTGTTTAAACAAACAAAAATATCTGAATTCTCTCGCTTAAAAACTGTTAGACAATTAAAAGCAGAAATTCCCATTAATAAATTGACTCTCGAGATCGTTGAGCCTGCGCAGTTCACCAATTGTTTCTGCACCATTAAAAATATCTTCACCACAGGCGGACGAGGTTTGGCAATTTATCGCTTCCTATTGCGTCAGCCAACACAATATGCCTTTTTTTCCGCTTTTCAGAACAAAAGGCAAGGGCAAGTGTATGCTGACGTTCTAAACACCTGTTGTCTGCTTCCTCTAAAAAAGAATTGAAAGTGACTGCGGCAGAAATATTGAGACACGTGTACCCATGTTATTAGTTGAATCGTCGAAGGGAGGAATTTATGTGCAGGGGGAGTAGATTTATTCTTTTGAGGCAGAACGTTTTTGATATATTATTATGCAGATCGCAAGAGATGTGTAGCAGGTGTACATGATCTGCCAAACAGCGAACCGATTTCAAGATAAAAGTTTTTTTAAAAAGATTTTAGTGAAGTGGTGAGAGAAATAATGTCAACTGTCGTTCATCGCCTTTATTATTATTGTAATTCTGTTTAATCATAAGATGACGATGCTTTCCCTTCATGTTATGTCTTACATGGTTGAGAAAGTAATATAATTTTTCTTCGGATATTGAAGTTTTGAAATCCCGTAAGTTTTGGAAACTTCTATTTCTGAGTAAGCATAATTTACAAATAGTTCACCTCAAGGAAGTCAAACAAAATAGGTTAAACATTAGGTGGATCGCAAAAATATTCAATATACATAGAAACAGATTTATTTCGAATAATACTTTAGAATAAGCAGACAGTGAAATATGTTTAACGCGAAAACGCTTAATACAAAATATCGTTTAACAAAGAATGGTACAACGTTCCCGACAAACTGCTATGTATTTTAATGCATTTTTTCTCTTAACATAAAACGAAAATCGCTTAACACGAAAATACTCCTTTTCTGGGAATGAACAAAATACGGAAAACACCAGCGCGCGGATGAGATTTAGGAGGGAAAGAGAGGTGGTTTCACATGTTTCGTAGAAAGGAGGCTAACTTGGCTTTGGAATACCCTCAGAATATCCTGTGACACGAGCCAATTTTGTTTAACAAAGCTACTTTCACCCTCCACCCCTACAAATACCACACAAAAACATTTCATCTCTAGAATTCTTTTGGAATTTGATGAGTACATCGCAGTGTGAGTAAAAATCAGCGAATTTTGTTTGTGTCAAAGAGCTCAGCGGGAAAGCAAACTGCTGTTTCGTTTAAAATTAAGATGGAGCTTCTCAAGCTGTTGATCAAAAACAGAAGAATTTTAAAATTTTGCATTAAATTTCATTTAATTCTAGTGAATGTGTTTGTTTCTCTGATTTTTATTTAATGCATGCATACATACGTATCTATGTACAAAATGTACTCTAATAAATTTAATTGTTTTGAATATTTGTTTTCTTTTGCAACATCCTTTAACACGAAAAAATTTTTCAGTCCCTTCAGTTTTGCTCTAAATGATTTTCACACTGTTTTCTGTAAAACAATTATTGTGTGCCAATATAGTGAAGGGGCCTCAAAAATAATCTAAGCGGGTCGTGAGTTTTACACCTCTGGTTAACATGAGATAGAAATTGCTGTTGATTGTACTTTAGCAAATGGTTATACAAGCAAAATGTACTCAAATTTTCAATAATTTTTTTTGCGCAATTTAAGATATCTCCGCTTCGTATTTAAATACAATATTTTAAAAAAAATATTTTTTCAATATTGCACTTAGGTGTATTTATTAATTGTTTTCACTACAGTATTTCGAATGCATTGTTATGAAGCGGGATTGTTATCATATGGTCCCTAATAGCTTTATGTAATTAAATGCTTTCAGTGACTGCTCTATATTTGCCATCAACAATGATGGTATGCTAGTGCCTTTGGAGAGTTTATATAATAAAATGGAGACTAGGAGTCAATGAGAATGAAGTCTCTGCATTCATCTCTCTGTGGTATGTGTTCGATGACATCTGGACTTAGAGTAACTTATATGAATATTCAAAATCTCACAAGACGAACCAAGAGTTAAAAATTTCTTTTATTTATATAACTAAATAGTTTTACAAACTCTCAACTTTTGAAAAGTAAATCTCAATTCGTAGCAATTTTATATAATTAAAAATTTTTAATTTTAATTTAACAATCTCTCTTATAGAAAGCGTATACAAATGTCATTATATTCTAAACGATGCAAATCGATAGAAAATAAAATAAAACATTTCTCATAAAATAAAAATTACTAAAAATAAAAGTTAACCTAATAATTCTGCAACACAAATTTTTGTCGATAGAGATATATATATAGTGGTAGAAATGGGGAAGATCGAATCAACATTGTGTTGGTGAATTTTTGTATTGATGATAAACTCGAAATTCTGGATTGATATTTTATTCTCTATTTAAAGAACTCACAACAAAAATGTCAAAAAAACTTAAGATATCCTATTATTTGATATCTTTAAATTAATCTTCTTTCAATGGAATTTTTAAAAGACAGATTTAATTGTTCTTCTCTCTCTCTCGCTACTGCTCTTCTATAAAAGTAGCTCTCAACATAGTTCTGATATCCAAAGTAAAATAAATTATGATCTTTCTTTTACTGAAAGCGTTACTGTACCTTTTCTTTGTTATTCTTATTGTCAAATTTCAATGGATAAAATTTGTAACGGAGAGAGATATTTGCATTGAAATATTTACATTTGATTTTTTTCCACCCAAAGGAGTAAATCATAGAAAAACATTACAATATAAATCTTTAAAATTATCATTGTTTATCCCTAAGCAAATTAAGTGAGTTATCTAGCTAAAATTTCCTTGAATGCCATTTCTTACGCATGACTAATTTACCCCCCCCCTCCTCCTCCATCCCCTCTATTATGACTCATCACTCTTTGAAATAAAATACAGACTACGTCTCGATTCTTTTTTCTTCTTTTTTCCTTCCTTCCTTTTTTTATTTTTAATTATAATTTCAACTGGGTGGGGAAAGAATCATTTTTATATACCAAAAGCAACCGAATGCTATCTGTAGTGGTTTCCGAAGCAAAGAAATGTATATTTGTGATTGATTATCTCTAGAAGTAGCTGACATATTTTAATGAAATCAAGTATGCGTATAAGTTTATTTAATACAAAAAAAATACCCCATGTAATAGTAGTAATAGTTATGGTACTCACGCATGATCGCGTGTACGGATCATCGAAGCTGAACAGTCAAAAGGAGAAGCATGGTAGGTGGAACAAAGGGTAGGGGGTAAAGCCCCCTTTTACAGTCAAGCAGCTTACATTAGCTGAATTCATACTGGAAATGAGATAATTTAAGAGCCCCTGTGCAGCCGATCTCACTCCTCCAACAATTTTATTTTAACTACTGGAAAATTCTAAAAGGAAGAAGTCATATTTGCCCTCATGCTCTTTACAATAGAGCATGAGGGCAATTACGAATCTTCTTTCTGACCGACCTTATTTCCTGACCTTAAACTTATAGAGTCTATAGGTTTAGGGTCAGGAGATACGGTTGGTCATTTCATCCATCGATTTTCTTTACTTTCTATAAATTGGTAAGCTAGATGTCATTTGTTGACAACAGTACTGCACACAGGAATTTTTCAAGAGGGGGTCGGGGTCGAAAGTTCACGATTCTTGCATCATGTTCCTTTTGATTTTGTCGATTTGGGGGAACAAAATACAGTAAAAAACTAATTATTGAATAAATAATTAGCATTCATTAATAAAATTAATCATTAATAACAAATACTTAATTAAATTTTACGTACTATATACTTAGAATTATAATCAATCGGAAAAAAATCAAGGGCTTTGGGGAGGGGGTGGGGATCCGGACCTCCAGGACCCCCCTCCCTTGTGTGCGCCACTGGTTGACAAACGTTATCATCAATGAAAATGAAATCAGATCCAACTGTATTCTGAAAAAGCAAACATAGTATTGTAAGATTATGCCTCAGAGTAGTTAAAAAGTACCTGTCCAATCGTCTGGGCATTCCTTCTAACTTATTGTCTACTCGGAAATTCATATATCGGCTACCACACATTTATCCGATTCCCTCCAGATGAAGGTACATCGAGAATCAGTGGTTAGGTTTAACCTGGACTCTTCAGTGAATAGAATGATCTCTCATGAATCACTGCTTCATTGTGGATATCCTCTTCACCAATATAAATGAGAGGATCATCTAAGAGCAAAATTGATCAAGACGTAAAAAGCAGGTCTTCTTGCCAACAGAACTTTCTCAAGCATTTTTATAGAAAGTCTTCAAAAACATGAGGTACCTTTTGCTATAAAGGACATAAATCGATACTCATTATCTCTTGCATGATCTTACTTATAAACTTGAGTGTAATTGGTTATTTGACAGCAAGATATTTTTGATAAAAACTGTTGACTTAGGTTTAAAAAATATAAGATATTTATTTTAGAGGGATATATTTTTAGATTTTGCAGTATCAAATTTTCGATGTAATTCAAAAGTTCATTACGGGAAAAAAATCCTCTTTTACATCAGAAAACTAATAAATTTTTAGTTTTGGTTGTACAATTTGCAATGGAGTGGCATTCTCCAAAACGCATCCATAACCCCTTTATTCAACGTCGAGTGACGTGGCAATAGTTTTTGCCTCTCGTAGCTTTTACACCCATACATTGATTCTTCGCTATTATTTCAGTCATTTTACTCATGTAATGTGTCCAATGAATTTAGCATTCGCATTCCCCTCGTCTGTCATGATGTTCAGTGGCGTAACGTACACCCCTTCAACCGCCGCATTAGGTGTAGAATTCTAGGGGGCCCAAAGCCTATATTATGTTATGGTTTTTTAATCCTTGGGGTCCCGGCTCAAAACCTGACTTTTCAGGGGGGGGGCTAATATTCTCCATTACGCTACCGATGATCTTGCATTTTGTATGAACACCAATAAGGAAATGTCGTAGAAGTTACGGTTTCGCCAATTAATTCGAATACGGCAGGTAAATGAAAGCTTTCGTTAATTATTTAAATTCATACTTAATTTTTAAAGACGTTTGATTATTAATAAAGTTTTACTTGTGCCTTTAGTTTAGTTTTATAATATCTTACTAATTGATTTTATTTATCGGATTTATGAAGAATAAAATCAAGGTAAGCATTGAAAAAATAAGACTACCCTTGCAATTTATTTTTCCCCAAGTACAGAATATTAGTTATGAACTTTTTTTTGTCAATTAGTTTTATTTATCCTGCAGAAAAGGTTGAGTAAAAAAATTGATTCGAAAAAGGGTTTACCAACCATCGAAGTTTTAATATCAGTTTCAACAAATTCTATGAACACCCACTTTGTCGCGGCTCGAAGGTTGCGGGTGTGAGAGGGCTCGAGGAAAGAGCAGATATAATCATAAGAATAACTACTTTTATTCTATCCTTAGAGCTTTATGAAATACAGTTCTATAATTTAACTCTGGGAGCAGTCTGAAATCCTAACCCGTAATCAGATAACTAGATTATCGAAAGTACTTCTCTGGATTGAAGCTCCTTGTTGTGATATTTCACAAAACCCGATAGCTTGGTCACAGCACCAAGTTTAATTACTTCACCATTTCCTGGTGGATTCTACGTCGACTTTCAATCTCAAGACGCGGGACCATTCAGTCCCTGTGTACGTTTAATAACATTTGGATTTCCCACTCAACGATCAACCCTTAACCATTAACTCATGTACTTAACGACCCCTCAAGGGCTCGCCTTCTTTAGGGGAGTATGTGTGTTACAATACCAAGGTGGTCTAGTGATCTTTTCCTTTCCCCCAATGGGTTTACTGTCTTTGGTAAGCATCGGCTTCACGACCCCGGGATACCCTAGTGATCCTTCTTTATCTTCGACCCTCCTTCTTGTCATTCAATTTATCTTTTCTTTCTTTTCCCGTCTAGATCAAAGATACATAAATTGTAATTATACGTTGATTACAATTAGCAATTTATTTATTTAGATTGGATTATTTATTATTCATATTAATATCTTGTTTTGGAGTTTCATTTTGTACTGTGTTAAATTATTAAAGTTCATTCAGTTAAGTTTCATTTTTTTAGTTAATTTTTTTGCTATGATAACGATTTTTGTGCTGTTTATTTGTTTCTTTACTAACACCGTTAGTTTCCCAACCCGTATGTTTGCCGTGTGCGGCGTGCCGTAAGGAGGATGGGAATACCTTTGCGGTCCCTTTGGCCCACGCTTCACTGTAGATGGAAGGCAGGAGTGAGCCTGCCCCTGTCAATCGTTTGGTGGCACCTCTCTCTTCGTTGTCCCCAGAGATACATTGTTGTAGGGTTAGTGCTGCAGATAAAGAGTGGTGGGTTTACCCGTTGGATCCTCGCCCTGATGCTGTAGCACTAAATTCTGCGTCTACTCCAGGTAATCGCCAGTGCCTCGTTTTTGCCAGATGACCGGCGCACTGCCTCCGTGGTGGGTGGAGGCACGCCAGGATGAAGTTTATTTTCGCGCCAATGGATCCAAATATGCTGTACCCGGGTAAAGGCCTTGTTTTACCCACATTAACCATCGATGAAATTGCTGCTAATGTACGATTCCTATTAATTTCTTTGCCTAACAATGATATGATGAAGAAGTCACCATTTGCTATTCACAAAGCACTTTTACTTGCCAAATCTTTTCTTGATTTTCCTGTAACAATGAGTCCTCACAAATCACTTAATACTTCTCGCGGTGTCATTTCTGAGCCTGCCTTGTTGAGCATGCCTGAATCAGAAATACTTGAAGGATTTTCTGATCAGGGTGTGATTCAGGGAAAAAATCACAATAAAAAAAAAGACTCGTTAATAATTCCGACCAAACATATAATTTTAACTTTTAATAGTCCAAAACTACCGACAACAATAAAAGCTGGCTACCTTAACTGTAAAATACGCCCATACACACCGAATCTTCTATGTACATCTGTAGAATCATCCTCATCCCATCAAGCACTTTTCCGCTCAATAAGCTCAATGTTTACTACCTTATCAACTGAAACACATCCGTCTGTTCTGGAAACTACCACCTCCACATTCAGTGGCGTGCATCTGAAATTGCATCTTCTTTATGCCAGACTTCAAAACCCCATAAAAAAGCGTCTTCCTAAAAACATATCTAACGCTACAAAACCAAAAATAGAAATAAAAATGGCTCCACATAAGTCTAGAAAATTAACACCTGTAGAATATGCTTCAGAAGGGGAGGACATAATTGTATATGACGTCGATGAAGAAGTAAAAGTAGATACAAGACGATGGTTAACCCCGACCAGATATACAGGAAAAAAATTTTTATAATAATAATTATCGGACTTGCTGGGGGAAATCCTCACCAAAATCTGTTTACTTTTAATTTTAAAACTGGTTTTTTAAACTTATTTTGAGATTGAGAGAGATTTTACACTTTATTACTGCAACTCTTTTTATAAACCTTTTTAGCGATTTTATACTTTTAATGATTAAAACAAAATTGGCTCTCACGCCATTGAAACACACAATTACTCACTCACTCAAGGACTCAACGACAGGCATTTAAATAGTAGTTACATTGGAAGGCAGTTTTTAAAGTAAAATCACAATTAAAGAATAGATTCATGAAAATTAGTAGTAAAACCCGAATATAAATATCGGTCGTTGTTTTGTTTCTTTTCTCAAAAAATGATATATAAATGTTAAATACAATCATTCTGCATAAAAAAGTTAAAAATAAAATAAGTAGAAAAAAATCCATCTCAGTTAATAAAGCCTTTTAGAACAATAGTATGATTAAGTAATAACTGATATTGAAATCAAAACTGGGAAGATTACAAAAAAATATGTATGCAGTAGAATCTATTTTTGTGCGGTCATTTTTTATGCGATTTTATCTTTGTGCGATTTGTTTTGTGCGATCTTTTTTTCATGCGGTGTATGAAATTCAATGGCTTTTGCGCCACTGTAATGTTTTCTATCTATTTACCAGTGGCATAACGGAGAATGTTAGGACTGCCCTCCCCCCTGAAAGTCGGCCGCGATAGCCGAGTGGTATAGGTATCGGACCATGGTTTGCCTTGTCACGAGTTCGAGCCCAGACCACTAAAAACCCGCCGTGTAGGGCAGCGATGCACGTTAAATCTGTCGAGAGCTGAAACGTCCTCCCGTTGGTGTGGTGTGGTAGTTTGGAGAGGGGGGGGTGCCAGCTCAGGTGTCGTCCACGTCACTTGACCATTGTTCAAAATTACGTGGTCCGTCGCCAAAAGCCCTCGTGTGTAGCTGAACAGTGCGACGTTAATATTCAATCAATCAACCCCCTGAAAGTCAGGTTTCGCCTTTAATATTTTATAAATTGGGTAAATACGTATTTAGCGTAAGTCAGGCCTTGGGCCCCTAGAGTCCTCCCCCTCCATGATGTGGGGGTGTACGTTACGCCAATGAAATGTAGACACTTCAAGACACTCTGTTCATTTGTTATAAACAGTCACCCGACAATGCGCATTCAGTTGCTTTCTCTCAAGGCTACAGCAGCCCGTACTTGATTAAAGACGAAACTTTCAATGACAGTCACATTATCAATAATTTGATAGATTTTGAAGATGGATAAGAAGAACCGCACTTCTTTAAAGCGGATAAAAATATGCAGGGATCCAGCTTTCCAAATAATTGGAAAAGCATTTTCTTAAAATAGATACCAATTAAGAAAGGAGTATAAAATTCTAAAAGAGCTTTAATCATGTATGTAGGATATCCCATGTGTAAAAGGTTAGACCATATCCCTCTGCAGAGGACAGCAATTTAATCAAAACAGTATTCCACAGCAACGCCATCTAGCGTGCTTACTAAAACGCCGACATCAACCTTTTTCGGCATAGGCCCACTAACACCCGACAGCGAAGCAGCGGTTTTCGTGCATCATCGCTAAATGATTAGTCACATTTCGCGGCTAAATCATTTTGTTTTTCATTCAAACATGTCTTCATTTTCGTAATTTATTGATGAAAGATTCCACATGATCTAACTTTTAATGGTGTATTTTATCAAATATATGAATATTTTGAGTTCATTTTTGACAGAGAATTACTATGCTTTCTATTGAAACGTGTGTTTATTCTTAGAATTTGATGATGAGATCCTAAATGATTTTATTTTTATTGGTGTAATAATAGAAAAAAATATATGAGCTTTTTCTTAAAGTGACTAACTTCTAATTGTTTTTTTAAATGAAGAACTTTAAATGATTAAATTCTTTTTCATACTTTAATAAATTTAATCACAGTTTTTTAAAACAAGATTTACTTTAATTTATTTTTACTTTCAAGCTCTTTTTGCATTTATTACAACGAAATAAAACTATTGATACATTAAATGTTTTTATACAAGTTTTTTTTGGTTGAAATTAATAACTGAAGTATTTCAAATTAAGTATAACGTATTTTAGCTCGCACAGTTGCTTTTAAACATTATTGGTCTAGAATATTTTTAAGTGAATAAATTTTGAATATTCCATTGCATATTTAATGTATTTTGATGCAATATCATTTTATCTTAAGAATTTTGTTAATTGAAAGCGAGATTTGCTGTACTATAGTGATATCATTGTTATATTGTCGGAACGCGTGACAGTTTCGTTAATTCATTTAGTTACTAAATAAAATTGAATTTAAATTTTAGAATGGCCTATCTTGGCAAAGGTCGATGCGAAGATTTATTCGTCTTAGCCATAGAACTAAATTTAAAATTCGATAAATTTAGGACTATCGCCACTCTCAAAAACTCAATTACTGGTAGTGAAGAATATGACGAAGACCTAACCAAAAACTTGCACACAAAATAGTACAGAATAGCAAAGCCAGGGAAGAAAAATTACGCATCGAAAAATTGAAGCTAGATGAGCAAAAGCGTAAAGATGAATTCGAATTGGAAAAGTTGAGAATCCAAACACAATCCAAGTTAGGCGCTGTTGCATCCAAAGAAAGTGATACTAAATTTCTCGTCAAAGAAGTTTTAAAGTTTATACATCGTTTCGATTTGAAAGAAGATATCAGTCTTTATCTAAAATTATTTGAAAGTCAAGCGCATAGATTAAATATTAATCAAGAAAACTGGGTTTCTCATCTCTGTTAGGCTTATTACCGACGGAAGTATCTCACATCATAGCGAGAGAGCCTGACGATAAAGCCAACTCTTACGAACACGTTAAAGATTTACTGCTGAAACGCATTAAACTAACTCCAGAAAAGTTTCGACAACTATATGTCACTCACCAAAAAGCACCTGAAAGAACATGGATTGATTTCTACCATGAATTAAATACTTACTTCAACGGCTGGATAGATGGTTTAAAGATAGATACTTTTGAAAAATTATCTGATCTAGTCATAATGGAACAGCTTAAACGGAAAACATCTTTCGAAGTTAAAGAATATTACTTGGATGAATGGCCATATAGGAACTCTCCTGTTCAATTAGCAGAAAAACTCGAAGAATTCGAAGACGTTTAAAAGACACTGAAGCAAAAATCAAACAATCAGTTTGTGAAGAAACAAGAATTCAAACCCATGGAAAAAAACTCGTAGATATGAAGCACCGCGAAAATTCGAATATAACAGAACAGATAAGAAGTTTCCAGCGTCAACAAACATTATGAAGCTCCTGTCACCAAGTACGAAAATGTTCAAAGATATCAAAACAATGCACAGAAAGGGTAGTACAACAAAAAATTACGAAAAACACCCAAACCACAATTCTTCCAAGCATGCACAGACGAACTATTCAAAGTCACGGAAATTCAAAGAACATCCAGAGGAAACTTGCACACTCATCGTTAAGCAAGGTTTACGTACTAAAGTATTTTTCGGAAAAAAGAAAATCATAGCGCTTATAGACAGTGGTAGTACCGTAAGTTTGCTGCAAGAGAACACAAGCAGACGAATAATAGATCCAGAAAAATTATCGAAGAACAAAATGCTTGTCGCAGGTATTGGTGAAGCACAAGTGACAACTATCGGTTCCTTTGAAGATGAATTTGAAATTGACAATGAAAACTACTCATTGACTTAGCATGTCGTACCAGCCGATAAATTAAAATTCGAAGCAGTTATTGGATCAGATCTTTTGGAACAAGTATCAATGTTTCGCCAAAGAAGGAGTTAAATTCAACAAATATGAAAATCAAGCACTGCTTATGCAAATATCCGCTGAAAATCTTCAAGAAGAACTAGATCTGCGTCATGTTGAAAATCACCGACATAAGAAGGAACTTGAGAAGTTAATACAAGATATTACAAACCAGAAAAAATAGCATCTACCGACGTCACAATGATAATTATTCTGAAAGACGAAGAACCAGTCTGTCAACCCCCTCATCAACTAGAGTTCACCGAAAGACAAGAGGTAAATAAATAGAGAAATGGCTCAACGAAGGCATTATACGTCCGAGTTCATCGGAATATGCAAGTCCGATCATAATGGTAAAAAAGAAAGATGGATCGTCGAGAATGTGTATTGACTACAGAAAGTTGAACCAGAAGCTAGTGGAAGATAAAAATTTCCCTTCCTCTCATCGAAAAAAGATGTTTTGGACACTTTGCAAAAAGCAAAGGTATATTCTACATTAGATTTACGTAATGGCTTTACACGTTGATGTTGACGAAGATTGCAGAGAGTATACATCTTTTATCGTCCAAGACGGGCAATTTGAATTCAAGTTCCTTCTGGACTGAGCACAAGTCCGGGAGTTTTCTAACGCTATGTTTCAAGTATATTTAGAGATCTTACACGGAAAAGAATTGTAATCAGTTATTTAAAGATGATCTCGTAATTCCAGCGAAAAACGAAAAGGAAGGTCTAGAAAAACTTGAAATTGTTTTCGAAGTCGCTGAAAAATATGAATTAGAAATTAAATTCAAGAAATGCCAATTCTTAAAAAAAAAGAAAATTGAACTTCTAGGTCACGTTGTGGAAAACGGAACTATTAAATCATCTAGTGCGAAGACACTAGCTGTCCGAAAATTCCCCGAACCAACAATAAAACTAGTCCAGAATTTTCTTGGCTTAACTTGGTATTTCCGCAAATATATCAAGGACTATTCAATAATAGTAAACCTCTTAGCGATTTAACAAAAAAAGAAAATCCCTTTGTTTTTGGGACTCTACAAAAAGAAGCATTTGAGAAGTTAAAGAAAATTATGTCCGAAGGCCCACTCTTGCATATCTACAAGTATAGAAGAAAAACAGAACTGCATACTGACGCTTGTAAACAAGGATACGGCGCAATTTTATTACAAGAAGCCGAAAATGGAAAGTTACATCCGGCTTACTACATGTCGAAAAAGACAAATGCAGCAGAAGAAAAGTATGATAGCTACGAACTAGAGGTACTTGCAATTATCAACGCATTAAAGAAGTTTCGTGTTTATCTTTTAGGACAACATTTTAAAATTGTAACTGACTATTCACAGCATTTCAGAAGACCATGCATAAAAAGGATATAATTACTCGCATAGCCAGATAGGCACTTCAATTAGAAGAATTTGATTACAAAATAGAGCACAGAGCTGGAAGTCGAATGAGGCATGTTGATGCTCTAAGTCGATATCCAGTAATGATAATCTGTAACGATAAATTAACTTCAAAGCTGAAAAAAGCACAAGAAGGCGATAGCATCCAAACATTGAAGTCGCTTCTAGAGAAGCAAGAATCAGAAGAATTTTTTGAGCGGAACGGTATACTCTACACACAAATACTTAAATGGTCGAGAATCAATCGTAATTCCTAAAGCAATAGAAGCTGAGCTAATTAAATTGATTCACGAAAATGGTCACTTCTCAGTAGCGAAAACAGAAGAAATTGTGAAACAAGAATTTTTAAATCCAAACTTAACCAACGCCGTTAAAAACATAATAGTTAATTGTGTCCCATGTATCTTAGCTAATAAGAAAAAGGCAAAAAAGAAGGATTTTTGAATCCTATTTCCAAAGAAAACATCCCTCTAAGTACGTACCATGTTGACTTGATTGGCCCTTTACCTTCCACAAATAAAAGTTAACACGTTTTGACCGTAGTAGACGTATTTACTAAATTTACTTGGCTATATCCCGTCAAAACTGTGCCTGCTGAAAATGCCTTGGAAAAGTTAAAACTACAAAAGAAAACCTTTGGCAATCGATTTTGGTTGGATTCCCACATGTATATCTGGTTATCGTGACATGTACAAGCAACTGACCACCCGACCTTCGTCACAAAAACTTATCTCTTACTTTATATTGCCAAAAAATAAATCAATTGAAATATTGTACCTTCAAGTGACGAAAGTGATTTTGAACTTATTCATTACATGGCTTTGGATTACGATGAGTAGCAATGAATTACGCATGTGCATTTTGAAAAGTTATCCGTGTACACAATGAGAAATTATGTTTTTAAAATGTTTCCCTTGTGTAATATTTAATTTATTTTGCTATGGAAGTACTCTTAGATTTATTGGTAAATAATTGGCATATTTAATCAATGCGACTTTTTTTATGCGGTCCCTTTTCACCGCAAAAAAAATGTAGTATTTCCACGAATTAGTTTGTTTTATGTAAGTATTTATGACATTTTTGAATATTTTTTGCGCGTTTATTTTTATGCGGTCCCTATCTACCGCACAAAAACAGGTTCAACTGTATAAAGGAAAAAAAGAACTGCTGATGTGGAGAAATGCTTTTATACATTTAAGTAATAGAACAAAAGAAAGAAACAAAAGTTTAAGAATGAAATGTAAAGCGATAAAAATAAAATCATGCAATCCTAAAAAAAAGATTACTAAATCAAAACAAATTGCATTAAAATTAAATTACTTTTACATATCAAAATAAATTTACACAAAAAAACATCACCTAATCAAATAAATTTAAAAAAAACAAGTGTAAAATGCATATGCATTGGAAGAAAAGGATTGTATCAGGGATGTGTGATTTTTCCGTTCTTTAATTTATTACAACCTATTTTACAAAGAAATGCAATTACTTTTACTCTTGACGAGCTTTGCGACATATTTTCTACTTGTTTTATGAAATTGGAAGATTAAATGAAATCAGCGTTTCCATGGAAACAAATTGCTGCTCTTGTTCAGGAAGTGTGAAAACATGAAATGTATTTTTATTCTAAATTCACTACAGAACCTTTTTTTTTTGTTATTTGTTTGTTTTTTCTCTCGCACTAAAATAGTTGAGACTTATTTTCTTCAAATGCTATGCAGAAATAGATTTTATTTTTCCCGCAGCATTTTGTTATCTAATGTTTATATTGCATGAAAGGATCTAAGAATAAATTTTATGAAACAAATATTTAAACAGAAATAAATAAAATTCTATTTACGTCACGACATAAGTAAAATTATACTTCTAGCTAGTAATTATAATTGATATCATTATACATGTTCAATATTTAGATTTATTGAATAGAAATATAAAACTATTCTTTATGGAACACTTTGATTGCAACATTGGCAGGTAGATGATTTTCTTTAGCAAGAAAATTTCCACTTTTAAACAGCTTTATTTCATACATAGGTAAAAAGATTAAAAATTAGCCTCAGAAATCTGTAATTCGGTATAAACGAGGAAACTGCCGGGAGAAAAAGACAACTAAGGTATTATAGCAATTATTAAAAAAATGATTCTAAGTTATTAAATGTAAAGGTATAAATTAATCTATTAAAAATTAATTTGGAATGCTATGAATGTTTTAATGTTATTAATATGTAGATGAAAGTTGGGTATTATGGAATCGTCCGGTAATATGGAATAATAGTCGGGTATTAAGGAATATGGTCCGGTTTTTCGCTTGTTTGCAGCTGTCATTCGGTACCCTTTGAACAATTTTTGTTTATTTAAGTATTTGAAAATTATATTTTATCATTTCGCATATAATGTTTCTATTCAAGAAAACGGTATGAGACGAAGTTTTGTGCAATTTATTCACGCAACTTTAAAAATTTAGATTTTTTTGAAGATAATTTGGAAAATTTTAAAATTTTACTTCTTTTGCAATTGATGATTTTTTTACCTGAAATTTTTTGTACTATCCTTAAGGATGCTTCAAACAACTTTAGGGATCGATTTTGCAATAACTTAAATTGTTTTGGAGAAAATAAATAAAATGTTAATATGCATGTTCGCATTTATTATTGGCATTCAATGAAAAAATCAATATCTCCTAGATTTTAATTTTAAAAGAAAAGTATATTCAGTTAACAAAATGGATCCTTAATTTTCTTACGTGCATTACATATAACACGCAGGGAAAAAATGGAAATGATTTGTAAACAATTGTGGTACGAATAGCAATTTGAATGCACTAATGTATCAAAAAAACGCAAACTGAGATAACCGCTTTAAACTTTATCATTCAGAAAAAATAATCATAATAAGCTTAAATAAACTTAAAATACCACTTTAAGACATCAGCTATATATTTCTCTTTAAAATAATTGTATTTCGGGTTATCTGAGCCTATACTTTTTTATAAATGATACATTTTCTGAGAGTATTAATTGCTCTAGAAAATTCAAGGAAAACGGTAAAAAAAATGACAGAAATTTTAGTTTTTTTCTTCACATAATATTGAAATATTATATTTCTATAAAAAATATGAGAAGTAAGAACTGAAATTATGAAAATATTAATATGAAATGCGCCGCCCAGCCAGTATAGTGGCGATGATCCTCGGCTTGTAACCGAGTGGGTTCGAATTCCGAGTAAGACATGTTGTATCTTCTTTGGGAAAGAAGTCCGTTTTTCACCTGTAATGGATTCCCGTCTCGAAGGAAAAGCAGCGTGCCCCATTTTGTTATATTCTGGGATCATCATCTGTAATAAATGTTTAGATTCTTCCGTGTTGTATTGTATGCTTACTGTTCTTCTTCCCTTGTATTTCATATGTTCCCAGGATAAAAAACACATGTCAACAACAATATATAAAGTACCTTAATTCAAAAATTTTACATGCACATATTTCACAAAGAAAAAAAAGTTACGTTATTGTAATGACTCAGAAACATCCTGCTTTATATATAACACCTTCCTTTTTAATAGTTATTACTCGTTTTAAAATAGATTTTTTTTCATCTGAAAGCTTTTTGTAGCTTTTTTTTATCTAAAAAAAGCTAGTGGTGGTCGAGAATTATCTAATTTGCTTGTTTACAAAGTTTTTTCCAACTTCTAATTTTCCGATATACACAAATGATATATCAATCGAAAGACAATAATGCAACTAAATAAAAATTTTAAAAAATAATACTTTGGTCATTTTGGAGGTACCAAGTCTTCTTATAAGAGGGGAAACTTTGAGCTACCGAAGTAAAACTCTCATGATGCATTGCAGTGAGAGTTGACCGCTTGTTCTTGTATGATTTGCTGTAGAAGCGTGTTTTGTGATTTTCAAAAGTTTTTGCTGGCAAGTTTTCGAACATTTTTACTCACTTGTATACATGTGACTTGAACTTTGAAGTCAAGCATAATGTACTCTTAAAGAATTGTAATTTGTAATACTGTGGCCATTTTTTAGCTGACCATGTTTTGCCCTTCGGTTTAAAGGTTCATTTTCCTAGATGGGCTTATCGGGTATACTAATATTCCAAATTATGGACCTCGTAATTTTGAACCATGGTCAAGTGACGAGAACGATATCTGAGCTGGCACCCTCCCCTCTCCTAACTACCACTCCATACCAACGGAAGAACGTTTGAGCTATTGACAGATTTAACGTGCATCGCTCCCCTACACGGTGGGTCTTCAGCGGAACAAGGCTCGAGCTCATGGCACCCCGGCCACGAGTCCGTTACCTTAACCACTAGGCTTCCGCAGCCATCTATGGAACCGGAAACCTAAGACGTTAAATGTATCTTCTGTAACCGAAAATTCATTCCCCGAAGATCAAAGAGGGAAATTTGGATTAAATGCTTTTTGTGGGCTTATCTTAAGTGTACTGAAGCAGAGAAACAATATTATATTTGTGATTTAATATTATATTTGCGTAAATATATAAAACTCAAAACAGAAATGGCTTTCACATATTCGTTAAAATGTGGCTTCTATTGTTAAATATTCTACGTTTTATCAGTGCCGATTTAAGCTCATTTGTGGCCCTGGGCACAAAAGATTTGCAGGCCCTGTTATTACTGGAGGATCGAAATTTATAACCAGAAAATTGGGTTAAGTCCAGCTAATCCGAACTCCTGGGCGCCTGCCCCAAGCCACCAGGGGGCTGCGGTAGCCCAGTGGTTAAGGTATCCAACCATGGCAGGCATGTCATGAGTTCGATCCCAGTACCACTAAAGACCCGCCGTGTAGGGCAGCGATGCACTGAGAGCTGAAACGTCGAGAGCTGAAACGTCCTCCCGTTGGTGTGGTGTGGTAGTTAGGAGAGGGGGTGCCAGCTCAGGTGTCGTCCACGTCACTTGACCATGGTTCAAAATTACGTGGTCCGTCGCCAAAAGCCCTCGTGTAGCTGAACAGTGCGACGTTAATATTAACTCACTCACTCACTCACGCCCCAAGCCACCAATACATAAACCGGCACTGCGTTTCATGAAATCTTAAATTAGTTTTCCAATGGTTTAACCTAGGATTACTCAACCTTTTTTACCGCTGGGCCACATACATATGACAGGTATTTCACGGGGTCACAATATACGGATAATAGGAAGAAAAAACACCGTAAAAGCAAAACAAAATGGGACAAACCAAAATTGACCAAAATATATGAACTCTCATTTTCGTCTTATATTTTAATAATGCATTAAACTTTCTATCAAACACATTCACAAAAAATAATAATGTTCATAGCAAAATTGATACATTTGACTGCTTCGTTGGTAGAATTTCCCGCCAAATTTTTAGTACATTGTTCTTAAATAACTAAATTACTTAGAGTAATGGGACATGACCGGGACACTCAGAAGGAAGAGGCCACATGCGGCTCACGGGCCGCGGGTTGAGTATCACCGAGTTAAACTGTCAACAACTTCAACATTATGCTCTTGAGATTTCGTAACAGTTTTTTTACGAGTAGGATTGTTAGCTCTGCGCCCAACCCCTGAACATAGAGGACCAGACCCCTAATATAATCCCCAGGTGCAGGGTAGCTGGCTATAACCTCGGACACATTTTAGTCACCTTCTACTACACGCATGAGCTACTTTGGAACTATTCTCATGTCACGACATTACATTATTTTCATGAAATTTGCAGTTACCTGTGTAGAAAGAGAGATTCTTCAAAAATTCTAAAAATTTGAAGAGAAATTATGCTTATGGAATGGTTTTTCTCATTTACGAAAAACATCACGTGAAGTGTTTTAAAATACTTATTCACTTCTCCATGAGAAAACTCAAAATAGTTGAAGTTGAATTTTTTAAAGAAATTTCAAATAACTTCTCAGTTTTTTTTAAAAGGAAATTTAGAGTTTGAATGTGATCCTTTATGTAACTAATGGAATAAAATCATCAGTTAGTAAATTCTACTATTGATGAAATAAATATTTTCAATGGCAATAAAAGTGTTTAAATATAAGTTTGCTAAAAGTGCAAGAAATTACTTGTAAAATAACAAAATAGTTTTAAAAGCAAATCCGCCTTAAATGCAATGTGGGAATTTAACTCGGCACTTAAGACTAAAAAAAAAAGAGTTCATTATGGCATGAAAACAGTTTTCATAAAATCGAAGCTCAATGCAAAGAAATAGCGGACGTTTTTCTATTGAATGGCGCATTCCATAATTAAGTGACTCGTGATTAATTCTGATTAGAGATTTCAAATTCGGCCATTTTGGGCGATACGATTTCAACATGATACATCTGGTTTCATTGCAACGGACACGGTTCTTTAAGTTATGTAAATTATGTAAATATATTCCATTATTATTTGTTTAAAAAAATGTAAAGTATTTCAGTTCATTTCATTTACTTAGAGATCTTTTATAATGAATATAGTATATATATGCAGTGGGCCACAAAAGAATTCATACACTTGCAATTTCTTATAAAATTTAATGTTTTCGACTAATAAAAATTAATATATTGTAATTGTAATTTTTTTATGATATCTGCAACTTATGCTTAATGAAATGACATAATTAATTTTTTAAAAATAGTATAACTATTTTTTTAAAAAAATTAATTATCAAAAAGCTACTAAAAATTACTCAACAAAAGTCTTCGTACACTTAACAAAAATCTCAACTTAGCTTTAAATATTGTATTTCTTTCTTAATTTAGTACTTAGTAGGATATCTCTTAGTGTTCACAACATTTTTTAAACGTCTTGATATAGATTTAATCAATTTTTGTAATTTCTGCATCGATATTCCTCCATTCTTCTGTGATTATTGTTTTTACTTCACATTTTGTGTTTATTTGTCACGTTTTCTTTTTTCATCAGAATCTCATCAAATATGTTCTATTGGGCTAAATAAAGTGATTGAAGAGGTGTTTTTATAATTTGAGGACAGTTATAGAGACACCAGTGGCATACAATGAGAGCAGTGCACTTGGCGTCATTACGCTGTTAAAAAATTAAGTAGTCTCCAATATCCAACTTTCGGGCAGATAATTTAAAATTTCTCTTTAAAATAATTAAATAGAGCTCATGATTCATAATACCATGAAAACATACTAAATTACTTAATTCTGCTGCCAATTTACACCCCCACGCCAGAACACCCTCACTTTCATACTTCAGCATGGAAGTGAAGGAGTTCTTTTTTCCACATAAATTCATGGGATTAAACTCCTTATTTTTTTCATTTACAAGCTATTATACGCCCATTTAAATCAAAAATGTTGAATTGTCTGCCATCCCAATCAATTTGCTGTCAATTTTGAATTTTCTGGAACTTAATTTCAAGAATCTAGTTGGATCAATAAAATATGAAGGAAGAAGTGTTCTTGCGTGGGGGTGTAAATCAGCCACAAAATTCGGTAATTTGGTATTTTTTGTTGATATTGTGAATCATGAGCTCTATTTAAATATTTTAAAGAGAAATTTTAAATTATTCGCCTAAAATTTGGATATTGGAGACGACTTAACTTTTTAATAGGGTAATGACGCCAAGCGCCCCGCGCTCAATGTACGCCGCTGGTGTCTCTATAACTGTCCCCAAATTATGAAAACACCTCCTCAATCACTTTATTTAGCCCAGTAGAACATATTTGGTGAGATTTTGATGTAAAAAAAACATGACATATAAACACATAATGTGAAGGTAAAAAAAATAATCACAGATGAATGGTGGAAAATCGATGCAGAAATTACAAAAAACTGATTAAATCTATGCCAAGACGCTTAAAAGTTGTTGTGGACACTAAAAGATATTCTACTAAATACTAAATTAAGAAAGAAATACAATATTTAAAGCTAAGTTGAGATTTTCGTTAAGTGTACGAAGACTTGTGGCGTAATTTTTAGTAGCTTTTTGATAATTAATTTTTATAAAAAATAGTTATTTTATTTTTAAAAAATTAATTATGTCATTCCATTAAGAACAAGTTGCAGATATCATAAAAAAATTACAATTACAATATACAAGTTTTTATTAGTCGAAAACATTAATTTTCATAAGAAATTGCAAGTGTATGAACACTTTTGTAGCCTACTGTATATATATATATATATATATATATATATATATAAATATATATATATATATATATATATATAATATATATATATATAAATATATAAATATATATATAATATATATATATAATATATATATATATATATATATATAAATATATATATATATATATATAATAAATATATATATATATATATAAATATATATATATATATATCAAAACAAGAAATAATAGAAAAAGAACATAACAAGAAATAGCGTAATAAAAATATAAAAGCTGAACATGAAGGGAAAAAAAAGAATCTAGCGAGTCAGAAAGCAATTTTGGACTTAGGACCGAATAAGTGGGGTTAAACTAGTTTGAAGGCGCCAACCTTTCCCCTTTGCAACTCGGTAGGAAAACCAAATAAAATAAAATAAACAAAACTTCAGAGTATGGATAACTCAAAGAGCATGATAAAACCACTCACTACTATTATGTAGCAAACTCTCCCAAACTCTTAATGCAGAAAAATCCCAAAATAATTACGTAAGAAAATTAGAATAATGCTAAAACAATTACATAAGAAAAGTATCTTTCAAAAAATAATTTAACAAAATTTCTTTACTCACAAAGCTTTTACGAAGAGAATCAAGCGTCTTGCCATTAATGAAAATCAATCAATTATTCACCAAGTTAAAAATTCGACAATACATAAACACATCTTTTGAGCTGACTTTTAAACCAGCCAGCAAAGACAGGTATAAAAAGACGACAATCAAATATGGTAGAATTTGAATTGGTTGATTGTCAAAAATGTAAATTTGCTAGGCTCTAATTTGGTTGGTTGTCAACAATGTGTAAGATGTTAAAGATGTGTGTGGAAAAAATGTAAACTGTGATATGAGTGTTATGATATAATCTTCACAGCAAGACCACTAACATGCTGACTTTGAAATCCTATTGTTGTGTGGTGGATTTTGGAATTCGAAGTAGCAAGACGGTTAATGTATTTGTGATGAATATTTATATATATATATATATATATATATATATAATAATTATTTATATATATATAAATAATTCAATGATATATAAATAATTTCAATAAAGCCCAATGATTAGCCTAATGAACTAGAAGAAATTTTTTTGACTATATATATATACTTGTTGAAAAACCCAGTGTTGGATAAATTACATTTTCTTACATAATTTTGCTTTTTAATACATTTTTTGAGAAGCAAAATAAGAAAAGTTTTTAATGTTTTATGACTGAACGTTTTGTCTTCCTGTACGGCAAAAAAAGAGAATATATTTGTGTGAACATTTTAAATGAAAACATATGCCTATATTTCATCAATAATGTATACAAATACATGTTCACGAAAAAAAATTCGCAATGTCTTTTGAAAGTACATTTAACGGAAAACTTATTCCATTTCAAAACACTAACTTTACATATATCTAAGTAAGAAAAAGGCTGATTTATTTTCTCATTAATGAAAAAAAATCCATAATTTTAATAAATAAGCTAAACATTAGTCCAGAAAAACGCACCAGAATAACACAATGTGTTTTGTCTTTTCCTTTTTTTATTTTTTAGTTGAAGCAAACGATTTTTTTTCATAGTTTTCACTTTTCTATGTAATCTTAAAAGCGCGCACGTGATTTTTATAATTATTTTTCAGATACTATTCAGCTGAGAATACCTTTCTAATACACCGGATCCATCTGGCAACAATTTAACAATTAATTTTCAAGGTATTGAGTGGCAACATTGGCTACACATAAAAGTTAATCATATTTGCCATTCGATTATTTGATTCGATACTTGTCTTATTTCGTGTTTATTCATATTTTTCGCCATCGATTGTCGACGAGGTATGTATATTTCATATTTGTTTTCAAACATTTCTAACTCTTTTTTTTGTTTAATATATTTTTTTACTTTCTTCTTCATGTTTTATTTCTTGATATTTTCGCTTGTAATGGTTTTTATATTTTGGAATTAGTTTTATTTTATGCGCTTATTTGATTTTATATCTATAGTCATTAAGATTTCATATTCCAACAATTATTAATTTAGAATTTCGTGCGGTAGAGATTTAAGTTCTAATTAAAAATTTGTGGATTTATGGAAGACAAAAAGTAAGTTATATGGTTTAACATGATGTAAACGTTAAAGCTCGAACATCGTTAATGGGCAGATTATCTCACTAAGCTGCTGATTAACTGATTTGCCCCATTTAAGTGCGGAATCAAGAGAATTTTCAATACTTTAACTAGGTGATCTTCATATTATTGACTTTCGTTTCGTTCATGTTCAAAAGTTTATTTCTTTCATTTTCTTTCTGTTTAGAATTTTGATTAGATATTGACTCATCCCTGAATAATTTATACTATGTTTCGAAAATTCATTTCCTTAATTGTAATAATATTTTAAGCCGTCTGATTTTTTATATCATAGATTTTCAATAGATTGAGAAGATTGATTCTATCAAATAATGTGTTGTTTGATTGATAGTACAGTCGGACCCCGATTTAACGAACCCCTATTTAACGAATTTTGCAATTTAACGAATTCTTTTCTTTCCCCGATTAAAATGAAGGCAAACATCGCCTATTTAACGAATGATAACCCCTGAATCAATGCATTATTTCAAGAGCAAAAAAAAAAGGGGGGAAGGATTAATTTGTATTAGAAAAAATTGGATTTTTTTTTAAATGGCATATTTTTTTGTCCGAAACAGAAAAAGACTTTTCTTGTGAGCAGCAAATTTCGACTGAAAAAGATAAAGACTATCCTTTGAATCAGGAATCAAAAAGATTGTCAAATATCTTTTAACATTTTAAAATTTTTAATTAACTGGTGTGTAATAATTTTCTAATAGAATTGTTACTGGAGGTGAGAAATTGTAGATTGGGGGTCATATAAAAACATGAGATCATCGGCAACTAGGAAACCGCCACTATCTCTACGCAAGCAGAAATTCCGCCAAGATCGCTCTAAATGGAAGGTCATGCTAAAGGTGTTTTTCGATATCCAAGGCATTGTGCATCTAGAATTTATTCTTGAAGAACGCACTGCAACAAAGAACTCTTTGTAGACATCCTGTGTCATTTGCGAGTGTCTATCTGAAAGGAAAGACCAAAATTTTGGATTGAACTGTCCTGGGTGCTCCATTTGATAACGCTCCTGCACACTGATCCCTCCTCGTCCCTGTCTTTCTTCATAAACCGAAAACTACTGCTTTGCCACATACTTCATACTACCCTGATCTCACCTTTGGCACCTCAGCCTATTTCCTAAGCCGGCACGTCACTTGTAGGGTCGACGATTTCAATATACAGATGAAATAAAAGTGCAACACAGGCTGAATTAAAGAACATGGCTAAAAGCGGATTCCAGAAATGCTTCGACGATCTTTATGAGTGATGGCAAAAGTGTGTTGTTGCCCTTGGGTCTTATTTCGAAGGAGGATGTGTTTCAGCAATTTAATTAGTAATATTTTTAAACACTCAGTCCGGAAACTTTTGAATCCTACCTCGTATATATATATATATATTGAATCGAATATTTGAAAAAGTTAAATCACTCTCTGAAAGAAGAGCAAAAATTAAAGCAAGAAAAGAAATCCTTAGATAACAAAGTTGAAGAGCTAGAGATGAAGTTTGCTAAAAAAGAAGTCCCAGACTGCAAAGATATACCACTTATGGTTATTTCTGAAGAACTAACCATTAAAGACGAGGAAATAGCCCAACTTAAAGCTGATGTTTAGAAGCTGGAGAAAAACTTCAAACCATAGAGGAAATACATACCAGCCCCAAAATTCAAGAAATGAGCAAAAACCTAATGTAAATGAAGTTTCCAAAGCTTACTTGGATCCAAAAGAACAGGAAATTGAACTTCGGGCTGTCAAAAACCACAAGATTTCAACACAGAATTGACGAAAATTATCGATAGAATGCTCGAGAAGGCCAAAGAAAGCATACGACAATATAAAAAACGCCTTAATTTAGCTACTCGCCATAAGAAACTGTGTATTGGCATCCTCTGAGAGCAAAGTCCACTGCATTTAACAACAGCAACTTTTCCTTATTCATGTTTTATCGTGTACTTTTTCTGTTTCCTTTTTTTTTTAGTTCCTTTCAGATTCCTCTTCACATATGATCCTGCTTATGAGGCTGAGGACTCCCACATTAACTGTGTGATTCCGGCAGACGAGTAAAACAAACTGAGCGCAAAACGATGCAGCAGTGGACGTTTTTCGTTGTGAGTTATCTGTCTGATGTTAAGAGCAGCTACTATCCCTCTTTTTTATTTATTATATTTTAGTATTTGTGTTGTACCGTCCTCTTTTTAACATTACATGTTTCAAAAAAGGAAGTGCTTCTGCGTTTTCTTCATTTCCAACCCGAGGTGATGTGGGAGCCCTCACCTCACCTCACACACACACACACACACACACACACATATACACTGCTGGACATTGCTAAGGACGGATCACAAATTGCTATGTATCATAACATTAAGCGAGACATGAGGCCTAGTAGGATAAAATATAGTTGCCACACTGTTCAGACATTAGAATAAAGAATATTTATTGTTCTGGAAAGTACAAAAGCTGTGAAACATCTGAAAGAAAAAAAAAATGTTCATTGATCTGCGTACGGAGAAATGGAACAATGCATCTAAAAAAAGTCAGAAGGCACCTTAAAAGAAAAAGATATCAGTACGGGATATGTCCACCGTGGAGTGTGATGCAAACATTCCACACGTCGTACCATACTTTGCACAACATTATCCAGCAGCTGTTGAGGCAATTTATCCCATTCCTCTGTGAGTGCACGGATGAGGGTGTTCTTAATTGTCGGAGGATAGTTTCGACCAGCAACTTGCCTCCCAAAGCCTCCCACACATTTTCAATGGGGTTTAGATCTGAGAACGCGCTGGCCATACGAGACGTTGAATACCCTCGCTGTCTTTAGACAATCCTGAACAGCGAGTGTTCTGATGACATGTTGCGTTGTCGTCCATAAAAACAAATTTATCACCGACAGCACCACGGAAAAGACGAACACGAGGAAGTAGAACTTCATCAATGTATCGTTGGCCGTCATAGTCCCATTCGCAACCACATGTAACGCGGTGCCATTGATCATGATGCCGGCCCACACCATGATACTGCATGTCGGATATCGGTTTTTCCTGGATATTTTCTGGACGAGAAGCAGTACCACTCTCGCGCCAGATCAGTTGGCGTCTACAATCCGATGACAGACTGTTTGTTACTAGCCTCATCTGAGAATAGTACGCATGCCCAGTCCTGTTCAGTCCAATTGTGATGCTCACGACACCATTGCAGACGGGCAGTACGGTTTGTCTGGTCATTGGGACACACACAACAGGTCTGCGTGCGTATATCCTCCTCCCCTCAAACGTCTGGCAACAGTTTTTTCGAGATCTGCTTTCCTGAGGCAGCAAGAAACTCGATTTTGCCACCCGCTGAGCTGTGGTGCGTTGTTTTTTGCAATGATAGGACGATATACCTCTGCAGGCGTCGTACTTCTAACACGACCTCCCCCGTGCCGTCTACTACACATTCCAGTAGTTTTAAATGACTTCCACAGCCGTGAAACAACGCTGTGAGCGATGTCGAACACCCTGGCAACATCTGTTATTTTTCGCCCTTCTTCCATCTTTCCAATAATATCGGCCACGCATAAAAATCATCTATGTGATGTCGGGAAGACATACCAAAAATTTAAGTTCGTCTATTAAATATAATTCCTGTAAAACTTTGACTTGAAACAACAACTGTCTACACGCGTCAAAAACCTTTAAAGCTCTTATGAACGCTATCACGTGAGGAACAGACGTGGGAAAAAATTTGCATTCATACTTGTTACTAATATCCCGCACTTATTCTAATTTTCCACATTTTTATCCTTTTCATTTTGTGGTTACATATGGATGATAGTGTTATCCGTCCTTAGCAATTGTCCAGCAGTGTATATATATATATAAATATAAAGGGTGCTTTTTTTAGAGGTATAGAACTTTAAATTGAAATAAAAACAACGATGTATTATTCGATTGACATGAATTTTTTATTCGAAAAATAATCTTGTGGCATTACATTTTAAATATGATTTCCAACATATAGGACTGCCATGGCTGGCTCGGATGTAGTCCAATCTGACGTCCAATTTTCGATGACTTTTTCCAACATTTGTGGCCGTATATCGGCAATAACACGGCGAATGTTGTCTTCCAAATGGTCAAGCGTTTGTGGCTTATCCGCATAGACCAATGACTTTACATAGCCCCACAGAAAATAGTCTAGCGGTGTTAAATCACAAGATCTTGGAGGCCCCTACACAGGTCCAAAACGTGAAATTAGGCGGTCACCAAACGTGTCTTTCAATAAATCGATGTGGCACGAGCTGTGTGACATGTTTGCGCCGTCTTGTTGGAATCGTTAATTCCTGGACATCCTGATTGTTCAATTCAGGAATGAAAAGTTAGTAATCATGGCTCTATACCGACCACCATTGATTTGTAACGTGGTGGCCTTCATCGTTTTTGAAGAAGGATTCCACCAGCCCATAAAGCGCACCAAACAGTCACTTTTCTGGATGTAACGGTGTTTCGACATACACTTTTGTGGATTAGCTTCACTCCAAATGCGGTAGTTTTGTTTTTGGTGATAGCCATTCAACCAGAAGTGCGCTTTCATCGTTTTAAACAAAATTCGCTTATGAAAATCGGCAACAACGGCATTTTCTCGTTTTGGGCCCATTCGACGAATCTACGCCTTGCTTGATCATATTTAAAATGTAATGCCACAAGATTATCATCATAGCGAATAAAAAATTCATGTCAATCGAATAATACATCGTTGTTGTATTGCAATTTAAAGTTCTATACCTCTAAAAAAACACCCTATATATATATGACATATTTCCAGTCAGAACCACTCTTAGATTTTAAAAAAGGTCTTTATTCAATGAATACTGTACATCATCTGACGCTAAGAGAAAAAGGACGCCAAAGTGAAATCTAAGTGTTTTTACCACTTAAGCCCCGATATGTGAAGCATCTCTCATTTTATGTGGGTACTTGAAATTTAATGCTGGCATATAGGGCTATTAAATATAATAATCTGGGATTAGAAATGTTTAGTGGTTAGGCCATCTGTTTCGGAGAAATATTTGGGTGATATTAATTTAATACTTGAAGAGAGAGATGTAACGGAAAATAAAAGTTAAGTGCTTGTTGGGAATTTAATTTTAAAACTAATTTAATTATTTACACATTTTTACATATATACACGAGATTTAAAATACCCCCATCTTCGCACGGTGCTATTTTTAAAATAAATAAAATTCAGCTTTTTTTTATAGCAAACATGATATTTCTTAAGGAGGGTAGAACCATGGCAGGCAGTGTATCAAAAAATTAATAATTTTTTAATGAGTGTCCACATTGCAATTTTGCTTCACATATGAAATCAGTGATGTTCTAACAGATGATTTTTTAGACGTAGAAATCCCAGCGAATAATGTGCTGGATCTCAGCTACTGGTGAGAAGCTTTCTTTTAGAACGGCTCTGAGCTGTTATTAATAACTTTGATAGTATCTTTTAAATTTTATGGAACCTTCAATTAATTCTTCTCTTCTTTCTTATTAATTATGATGAGAGGGTAATACTGTTTTTTGGTAAGGTATCTCGTATTTTGAAGTCGTGGGCCTTGGGTATAATGTGCTAGAATTTTCGTTAGATTCTCAAGATGACGATCAAGAGACTGAACGAGACTAAAGGTGTAGTAGTTCATGTTCAAAGAATACAGCATTTCCAATAGCAGGAGATGCGGTGTTTTAAAACACATTCAATCTAAATCTCACTCAAAATGCCAAAGTGTAATGTATTAATGAAAGAGAAATTGTGTTTCTTTGAATATCATCAAATTAAGTTTACGTGTAAAAGCTGTTTTTATGCGTGTCTTTAAAAATAAATATTTTGTGCAGAAAAATATTAGTGTTCTCTTGTTATTTAGTATTTTTAAGAGTTAAAACTGCGTTAAATAAGTCATTCGGTATTTTCGAATTATGAGAATATTTGAGACCTTTGTGGACTGACGGTACTTTAAAGTACCAATTTAATTAATTAGCTCTAACGGATTCAATTTTCCAAAATTGAGTATTTTATTTATGAATATCCCTTAATTTTCAATGTAGTGATTCAAACAAAAATATTTCATGAAAAAAATTGCAGTAAATCATGATACGGTAGATAAAGGTTTAAGCCTCCTATTCCATAGTATACTCAACTATTCCTTATTATCCTCTATTTATCATTTTTTTTAAAAAAATTATTTTAGATTAACAAAATAAATACCTGTATTATTTTTTTTAACAAATGATAATTCCTTACAATCATTTATAGTATATATCAATGATAATTTGGGGGATTTTTATCAAAAACCAGTAAAGTTATTTTTAGAAATGTATTAATGGTATTCCATAATACTCAACTCTCATATATATCTTCGGTAAAAGCAAACTTATAAATGGCAACAAGTTCTATTCAATAATTTTCAGATTTAAAGCCTCTATTCATTATAAAATGAAGCCCAGTGGGTGACTGGTAGTGCATTGTACTTCTACGGCACAGGTCCCGGTTTCAAATCCCGGGCGGGTAAGGTCGACTCAGCCTTTCACCCCTTTAATTGGTCGATAAATGAGTACCAACATTGCGTGTGGACTGAGCACTGGGGGTTTTCGTGTCAGACTGACCACTTGATCGAAACATTTGCACATGCACTCCAGCGCCTAAGGTCACATAAACTGAGATAGGCACAGTAGGTCTTGGCCCTCATGGGCTGTTGCGCCACTGAGTCATTTCAGTTATTCCTTTTAAAATGCATGCAAATTATATATACGTATGTTTCATACACCAAAAACTTAATTAAGTTGCTTTTATAGAGTTTTAAACATGGACATTACTATTTTACACAATCTTCCTTTATAACATAATTACAGTATTATACACGATGAAAAATTGTAATTTAATACAGACAAACAAAAATATTAAAATTATTACGGTAACGATTAAAGCTATTTAAACTTACATTTAATTATATCAGCCGATTTTCAGCAACATCAAATACTTAACGTTTTTTTATAATTATTAATTTTTAAAAAGTATTGCGCGTACGATAGTTGTTGTTGAATTAATTCGTAACAAAGTCGCGAAGGAAACGCTTTAAAACCTATTCAACCATTAATTGGTTTTAAAAATCAAACTACAACAATTTGTTAAGCAGACAGAATAAGTTGTTAAAACAAAAACTTTCAATATTAAACATTGTAATACATTTTTAGTTTATTATAAAATACTTTTTATGGAGAAGATTATTATTTGGGGTAATTAACTTTTTTTAGTTTTCTTCCCCCAACGCAATGTTTTTCACATATGTGTATATATGCTGTTGTAATGGTAATTATATTAAAATATGATTCACCCTTCAAAGGAAACAATTAAATGATGAGTTACACAATTACAATTAAATGTTTTATAATTGTTTGAAGCGAATAAATTATTTCCTTGTATATGTTATTAAGTACATATTTCTAGCACATGTTGCTTCTTTTTATTTCTGCAATTTTAAAGAGCAGCCGTGTGATAAATTTAACCTTAATTGTTCAATACATGATTAGTCATATTTTTGTAACTATGGAGCTAATAAATATTTGCTCCACAATTTTGCTTTTAATTTATGTGATACATATGTGAATGATTTTTTGATTTATTATGTTGCGCCTTTAACCCTTTATTTACTGAATTATGATTTACAGCAGTTTTTTCATACAAGATTTTTTTTGAATCCCTACATTGAAATTTTAGGGTTATACATAAGCAAAATACTCAACTTTAGGAAAATTAATCCGTTAGAGCTAATTAATTAATTAAAGGTATTCAACTGTAAAATTAATTATACACACTGTTTACTTAAAATAAATAGTCAAATCATTTTCTAATGTCTTCATTAACATACAAAAAAATAATAAGACACCTTTTGACATTGACTTTTATTTGGGAACAAAAATGATAATCTCTTCGCATTCCACTGAAAACGCCGTCAGCTGAAAACGCAATTTCTGCTATAAAACTATTTGCCTTCCACGCTAACATACTCGTCATAGAACCCGTGTTGCCATATATCTTGGGAGAGCGGATTTAAAAGAATATTCCTGCTAAGTATCGTCAGAGTATTCGTAAAAAGGGTTATTCTATGTAATTTTTAAGTGAGTGGTACTTATACCGTCGGTAGATAAAGGGTTAAAGGGCCACACGGGCTATTGGTGACGAACCTCGTAATTTTGAACTGGTTTTAAGTTTCGAGGGCGACACCTTAACTGGCATTCCACTCTACAAACTTCCACATCACACCAACGTGAAGAGTGTGAACCTCGAAAGATTTAATTATTTGATAGCTCTGCTACAAGGAGTATCTTTTATGGAATCAGGTGATTTTTTTAATAAGTAGCGACATGTATCTTTCTGATTTTTAAAACACGGGGCTCATTTGAATTTCTATTACATTCAAATATCTTAACAATACTGGTGGTCATGGTAGCCTAGTAGGTACTTATACCACATTATCGCTACCTATTAGCGGCTTTATATGAAACGAAGCACGTAATTTCCAATTCAGCGCATTGAACACATGCGAAATTGGGGTTGCCAATAGGGCGAGTTATCTTGAACGTTGGCGATTGTTGTGATAATATGTAAGTACCGCCTAGTGCTTAAGGTCAATGGATTCGTGACTGGCGAGTCATAAGTCGAGCTTAGTGTTACTGAAGATCTCCGTTGCACGTTAACCCTGTCGAGGATCAATGTCCACACGTTGGCGTGTTGCGGTAGTTAGAAAAAGGAGATGCCAGTTCAGGTTTTGTCTTTGTTACTCAACCATAATTCAAACTTCCGAAGTTTGTCGCCAACAGCCCTCTCGCAGCTTTATAGTGTGACCGTAATATAAGTCGCACTCACTTACTTAGAAGTATTGATTTGATTCCAGAACTACCTGAATATTTCAGAAAGGCCGACTGGGTGGCGTAGTTGGTTTATCGCTGGCCTTCTGCACCCAAGGTTGCGGGTTCGACGCCGGCCCAAGTTGGTTGATTTTCATGATGCAGAAAATCGACAGTGGACATGTCGTATGGTTATGCGGCATGTAAAAAATCCCTTGGAGTGCCCGTTTGACTTAGCAAAACTAAATTTCTAAGTTCAATTTCGCATCGTCAGAGCTCGGGTGCTTTCCTCTGGGGAGGAAACTGGGCGTCAAAATTACTTGCGGCAATTGGTATCGCCTATATGGTGCCGAAATAAAAAGTGATACCATCTCCTAGGAGATGAACTAGGTCTGCAAAGGTAAAAAGTAACAATACGCAGCTCCATTAGAGAAAAAAATATTTCAGAAAGCTCATTGGCTTTTAAATATCTGAAGTCTTTTCGAACAACTTAGAACCAAATTATGGAAAGAAAGTATTTTTCCATAAATGAATTTACTCCAGATACTTACAGAATTCGCAGGGATGGCTTAAAACTTCTTGAGGCCCTGGGCCCGTACTCAAATGTAGTCCCCACCTATGACCCGTAAAAGTAGACAGTACATAGCAAAACTCGAACTCAGTGGCTCAAGAGCCCATGAAGGCCAAGACCTACTGTGCCTATCTCAGTGTACGTGACCATTGTTCGCTAAGGTACATGAGCAAATGTCCCGATCAGGTGATCAGTCTGAAGCGAAAAACCCCTTTGTTTAGTACCCAAGTAAGCTTGGTACTCATTTAACGACCCACTAAAGGGATGAAAGGTTGAGTCGATCTTGCCCAGCCCGGAACCAAAACCCGGACATGTGGTGTGGAAGGGTGATACGCTACCACTCGGCCACTGGGCCTCGACAGTACATAGCATACGCTGTCAAATACTCGTACTAACAATAACATGAAACCAATAAATGCGCGTGACTTACAACAGCTTAAACCGGCTCGACCGACTGTCTGATTTTGACTAAATGAGTAATGATGGTGTATGGTGGTAGGCCTAGGCCTGTACGTGGACAACAGCCATTACATTTAGCCAGTTTACATATCGTCCGAAATTTTCAGTTTTTTTGGAAAATGCAACCGGAAATAACATTTGACTGGTGAAATTATTCGAATCATGATCTTATTAATAAGGCTGAATCAAGAACGAGACGAGATGTCCATTGCGACCGAGGCCCTAGGTCTGGCCCTGGGCCCAGTTGGCTTATGCCTAAAGACGTCGCTGAAGATCCGGAGACTTATACGGCTAGTCATTCTTACAGAATCTTTGACAAAAAGCGTATTTTAAACTTACGTTTATCGATACCTATGAGAGATAGAAAAATAGGACATAGCTAAAAGACCTGGCTGGGATCGAATTTGTTTTGTACATTATAAATTTACAAAAACAAATTCGATCACTGAATAGAGTGAATGATATTAGTAGCAGAGTATATTTCGATCACAAAAATATGAAACATGCCATTTTAATCAGGATTTGTATCTGTTTGTGAATGTTGAAATGATAAAGAACTAACAAATATGAAATGCTGCATAAAATATATTGCATTTGAAATATATTTTTAAGTGTGTCTGTATGTGTGCGCGACGATTAAACGGAAATTAAAATACTTTTCTGATATAATCTTTATCTTGTTTCAGTCGTTGAAAGGATAAGGAAACTTTTTTGCTATTTTAATTACTCATTTATTTATTTTAAGAAGAGTAGGAAACCTCCATATCGACAATGCTAAATTGGCTGTTTTCGATGTACCTTTTCTCAAAATCTGTTATATGTACATGGTTGAAATGTTTCATACAATTAAAGTACACCTTGCTCATTATACTGATATGAGCTTTTAGCTAATTTTAAATTTTTTCATAACTTATAAAATATTTTATAAATCATAGTGAAATTGGACCCATTTTCACATTAAAAAAAATTTGTAAAAAATAAATTTTCGAGTTTTTTACAAAAAGCTCATATCAGTATATATTAGCTATCACTATGAATATATCATAAAAAATTTACATACCTGTGAACAGTAGTTTCTCAGAAAAGATGGATCGAACGCCAAAATTTACATTTTGAGATGAATTGATTTTAATGTATACAGTGAGGCTTCTAATCGTCTACGAAATAAAAAAATAAAAGGCTCATTTTACAATAAAATATACATGTTTTGGCTTATATCAGGCGTTCAACTTTTAAGCAAAAACGAAGTATTTTGTTTTCATTTTTCGCCATTCAAATGGGCGAGCCCTAGTTTCAACGATTAATTAAAAATAGGTTTTAAGGACTTCTAATTACCCTAGAGGTTAAAGTAAGGTATTTTTAGAAAGGTTAAAATCTATACAATTTGAAAGTGTAAAAATCTCAAATTGTCAAAAAAATAAGATTTTACCTTTCCAACGCCCCCTTAAAACACACAAAGCGACGGCACGAAAAGAACGACACAAATACACGCGGTTATAGGACAATACACAAAAGCGGGGTTTTTTTCGTTCCAAGAATCTCAACTTCTATAGCTTCCAAAACCGGAAGCTTTAAAAATCATATGATTTCCTTTAATGAGTATCGTGATTATTCAGAACAAATGGATGCTACAATATTGCATCATCTTATTCTGAAATATTTCAATGTGGCAGTTTTTTAAGGGATAAAGTTCTGAGATAAAAATATTTTTTCCCGCTATTTAAATAAACCAAAAATTTACTATCACGCGATGTGTCTTGGACATCTAAATTAAATAAAATCTCTCGACTAGAAAATTTAAATGGTGAAGTATTACATGCATAAAGTGTGCTTGCTAAAGTAAGTTTTCCCCCAATAATTTATAAATAACAAGAGATATAGTCATATATGTAGGGTCTAGGTATAGTAAGGTTGACACGCGCTGCACAAAAAGTCTTCTAACAGCGCTACTTGGCGGATACATCCTTTTTACAGTCCTTTTTTCTATATTAAAGTAATTAACTTATGAAGTCTCCTTTTTTGAAGTATTTACATAACAGACACACTCACATGAGGGCTAGGCCAGTGCCAGTTTTACCTTTTGTAGTATTGTCCTTAATCGGTTAATTTTTTAAAAAATTAAAACGAAACCCCCTAGACCACATCATTCTGCCATCAGTTCCTGGATTATGAGTTTCCAAAGCCGTTAATAATGAGATGACTTTCGCTTTTAAAGTGGAATCCTTTACTTCAGAAACTACGCAAAACTGTAAGTAGCACTTTCGATATTCAAAAAATGAAATTAAGAATGCTTAAAAAAATTGAGATATATCCATGAGAAAATTGGAGAAATATCTTCTAATTTGAAAAAGAAATTTATTTCACGTAAAAATTTCTTTGTGGTGAATAACGCCGAAAACGAAACTGGTTGTTTCTTGTGATGTTTTTATAGCGATAATTTATTCTTTTGATGGTTTGAATATATTTTTTGCTATTTGATGATATTTGATGCAGCATTTTAATTGATGTCGAATTTGATTCTCCTATTGTCTCATGCCAACATTTGATGAAAAACTAAATTGAAGCATATTGAAGTATTCTTTTGAAATAACAATTTTGATGCTAATATTGGTCATTTGAAGTAACTTTTGAAGATAATAAAATATTTTAAACTTGAAGCTATAACTTTTGATGTTTACAACATTTTTTGAGGATAATCAGGAATTTTAATTGAAATCGAAACTTTGCTTATATTTTTTACAGTATATTTGATGATAATATAAAATTCGTATCTTGATGATTTAAATTAGTTTTGTATTTGAAGTTGTGATTTTTTATTTTGAAGAATATTTAAAATTTTGGTGGAAACGAAAGTTGAAAGATTTTTAGTTAATATTTCTAGAATAGAACATTATATTTTGATGATAACAACTTGATATTTTTGAAATGAAATGCTTAAATTAATTACATGGTGTGTGAAATAGAACTGAGTATCTTTTTAAGATATAAAACTTGTGTTGACTATACTATATAATATTGATATTGCATACTACTTTGCATTTAAATTTTTGATGATTATGAGTTAACATTTTATATTTTAAACTTGAATTGATGAATATATAAGCATTTTATCATATTTTCAAATCATAAAATTCGTTTGGGTAATATAAGATTTGTATATTTGTGTGTTTTATTTGAATAATTATCAGTATGAGTATCCTAAATGATTATCCAAAGTTATCTCAATCATTAAAATCTAGTAGCACAAATAACATTAAAATTCTACATTGTTTAATTTTTAGTGAGAATGGCGATAGAAAAAATCGTTTTAGATTACGAGAATTTTACGGATTTCCCACTGATTTTAATGTTGAAGAAACAAAAACCAAAATTATTAAAGAATTCACTCTTAAGGAATTAATTGCTGTTTGTAATTTATGGCATCTAGAATTTACCACTTAATTAGAAGTACTAGCTATTATTGAAGCGCTGAAAAAGTTTAGAAGTTACCTGTTAGGTACAAAATTCAAAATTATCACAGACTGTGATGCATTCCAAAAGACAACGCACAAAAAAGATTTGCCTGCTAAAATTGCTCGTTGGGCATTGATGCTAGAGGAATTTGATTATGAAGTTTGTCACAGACCCGGTAAACAAATGAAACACTTTGATGTATTAAGTCGTTACCCCATTATGATGATTTCCTCCCATGATATTACACAAAAGATTAAAGACGCTCAAAATAAAGATGAATTCATTTCTCAACTTAAATCAACAATCAAAATTACACCTTCCGATGAATATTTTCTTAAAAACGAAATTTTGTACAAATTACACAAAAATTCTGAACTATTAGTTGTTCCAGAAATGATGCAAAGAGAGATAGTACTCCATGCACACGCACAAGGCCATTTTGCTTCTAAAAAACTGAATCTATTGTTTCACAAGAATTTTACATTCCCAGACTCACGAAAATTGTTCAGGATGTAATTACAAACCTGCGTCCCTTGCATCTTATCCTCACGTAAAGCTGGTAAACAAGAAGGCTTTCTCCATCCGATTCCAAAAGGCCATCAACCCCTTGATTGTTACCATTGTGATTTTTTAGGACCATTACCGTCCTCAAAAAAGTATTACAAACATCTCTTTACTGTTATTGATTCATTTTCTAAATTTGTTTGGATTTACCCTGTAAAGTCTACTTCCACTAAAGATGCTCTCGACAAATTAATTTTGCAACGAACCATATTTGGTAATCCATCAAAAATTATTACAGATAAAGGTAGTGCTTTTACATCTACAGAATTTCAAAATTTTTGTCAGGATGAATCAATTGAACACATTCAGATAACCACTGGTGTACCACGTGGAAACGGTCAGATAGAACGTATGCATGAAACAATTATCCCTGTTTTGACCAAGTTAACCATCGAAGAGCCCGAAAAATGGTTCAAGCATGTCAACCGATTACAACGCATTATGAATAGTACCACCACACGTAGCACAAAATTTACACCCTTTGAAGTTTTAATTGGAGTAAAAATGAAACAAAAAGAGGGCCTTAAAATTAAACACCTTCTTGAGACGAACTTAGAGAACGGTTTGTTGACAAACGAGAGACACTACGTAACGAAGCTAAAGAAAATATCCTACGTTTACAGGATGAAAACAAGAAACAGTACAATAGACATCGTAAACCCGCTTATAACTACAAACCAGGTGACACAGTTGCGATACAGCGTACACAGTTCGGAACTGGATTGAAACTTCAACCTAAATACTTTGAACCATATGAGGTCACCAAAGTCAACAAACATGATCGTTATGAAGTACAGAAAATTGGACAACATGAAGGTCCAAATGTAACCTCAACTTCAGCTGATAAAATGAAGAAGTGGTGTACACATTGAGAAGCTACCATCTCCAAAGCTATTTATTATTTTGTATTTTTCCTTTTTCTGCTGTTTTTTTTTATTATTTCAGTTCACTTGTTCCCCAAGCGCCGCGGACGGTGTGGTCATCAGGATGCCCGTGTGGATGTCAGCTACTCGCAGACCACTTCCGAAGCCATGAATGAACTGAAGTGATTTGAGGCAGTCAGCCGAGATTGCAAGACAGTTCTTCCCACCGCCATGAGAGCCAGATGGAAAAACCTCCAACACGCGTGATGTTTTAAATCTTATTATGTAAAGGCAGATAAACTTATTCTCTTTTTTTACCTGTGTGTCCGTCCTATTAAGTCCTTTTTTCTATATTAAAGTAATTAACTTACGAAGTCTCCTTTTTTGAAGTATTTAAATATATAACGGAGACACACTCACATTCATTCATATGATGTCGGCAAGAAACGTTGGTTACACCCTAAATAGTTCATAATGAACTTGCTCCAATCATAACATCACGAGTGTGACATTTTCAATTTTCCACGTTATACCACGTTCCAATTTTGGGAGTTACGAACCAAATAAATATGCGTTTATGCCTTCTATTTTTAATATTGCTGTACAAAAAGAGTGTTTTCCTTTACTAAATCGATGGCGCTGAACAACTATTTAATTGACTTTTTCATCTATCTCGTACTTATTTGAGATAAGAGAGAACGCTAACTCCAAATTTATCCACCAGGTCACTTGTTTATATATAAATCTGTGAAACAAACTATTTATGCAACAATAAAAATATTTATCTAATTTATTTATGTCCAATATCTATCGAACAACAGAGGTTTATTATTTGGAGTAATAATACTGTAATACTAACCGAAATTGATCGTCTCTAACATATTAAAACATGCACTTATACTTCAAAGTTCAACTTGCATAAAAATTGTTAACAAGAAAAATATCAATGTAGTAATATAAATAAGGAATAAACTGGTTATTCAAAGTGAGCATTAAAACTAGTATAAAAATGGAAATTTTACATGTTTTTGCCTTGGTAATATTATACTGAAGTAGATGATAAAACGAGATAATATGTCTAGTTTAAAATAACATATAGTATTAAATAATGAATATACTTCTGAAAATGTTTTTAAAATACTTTACAACTCATTTCTGGCTTAGCATTTGTTGTTTGTAGATAATTCTGATGTAAAAAATAAATAAATACAACTATCAAGAATTTCTAATTTAAATTATGTGTGTGTGTGTGTGTTATAAGACACACACACATTAAATTATTTTAAAAATTAATTATAATTTTTTCGTTAAAAACCTTTTGCACATTCATAGTATTGTTCCTTTTCAGCAGAAATATCGTTAATCACAAAAACAAAACTATACTCGTATAAAATACAATTTTTTAATGAAATTAATTGAAAATTATTAGATTATTTTAGTTCACACACACAGTTCCTTTTGCAACCAAGTATTATATTTTATTTTGTATTTTAAAATGTGAATTATTTTTCTGCAAGTATGACCAGCTCGTTTTTATTTAACAAATACCAACAGAATCATTTCAATTTAATATTTACGCACCAATAATAATATCACTTCATCACGCGAACAAGGCACACTTAAAAGAACTTAATTACAAATTTGTTACTAGCTTCTATGGTTTTGTTCAACTTTTTATAGGTTCTTTAAAATTATGAAACATATATTTTGAATTTGTAACTATATATTAAGAGATTCAAACATTATTCATAATTAATCTTTATTTATAGTAATACAAATAATCAATCAAATAACCTGTTGAATCATGGAATCTTTTAAAGCTATGTGCGTTTGCATTTTACCTGTGAGATTTTTTCTTACATAAATTGCACAATATTCTAGTTCGAAATTTCTAACGACAGATAAAAAAAATGATGCCATTTTTTTAATTGTTGTGACTTTTCTTTGTTGAAACAGTTGTGCGTATTACTCATCAAGTGGAACAGCTGAAAGCAGTTCAGCTTTGCTTTTGAATATAGAAGCTGTTCAGAAGTTTATGTCAAAAAAGTATTATAAGTTCTACTTTCCAATGCTAAGCCACGTGTATTTTATAGTCATTTTCAGCTTAATTATAAAAATCATATCAGAGAATTATAACATGGTTTTCTTTTATTCTCTACTATTTTGAATACAATACTGAGATAAGATTGCATGTTATATATATATATATACGGGGGGTCATCACATTATCCTTCTCACTTGAAGTCTAAATTTCCTTTCATTTTGCCTCTTTTTAGTTTGTTTAAAATATGATCTAGAAAACAGTAATATTAAATACTAAAAATAAGATATTTCGTAAATAAAATAATATTATTAGTACAATTTTAGAATACAATCAAACTTTGTTTTAAATTTATTCAACCAATGTAAAATTTTGAGAAAATCAACAAGTCTTATGAGAGGTATCACATCCTTAGGCTGACTTAATACATAAACTTACATGTGTCTCACTGTACCAAATAAGACATTAATATGTTGACCATTTACCAGCGGTGCAAATATTACATATATTTCAGCAGTAATTTGCTATTATTTTAACTACTTTTTTTAACGAATGGAAGCAACTCTGCTCAAATACAGAATTTTTATATAATTTTTAACCCCCTCAACTGTTTTGCCTGTACACCGTACGGGCTACCGAAAAGTAGTTACAACCGGTTTGCTCGTACGCTGTACGAGAACTGATACTTTCTATCTCCGAATTGCATTTTTTTTTTAAATTCTTATAGTAAGAGTATTATTGCTAGTGTTTTTAAGAGATGCACTTTGTCCATGGTACTAAAATACTTCTCGTACGGGATTTTCTTTGAGGTGAAGGTGAAAATTTTCATTTGAGGCAGGATTTTTTATTCTTGAAAATATTCGATAAAGAACAGAGATTGGCATGCCAATGTGCAATTCGTAGCTTGAGAAGAAAGGAAAATGGAAAGATAATCCAAAAAAGCCTTTATAATCTCGGTCCTCATTGCAGTTGTAAGACAATTACACTTTGCAAGTACCACCTTGTAAGACAATTACATGCAATTACACAATGTTTCAAATAGTGTCTGCAAATGATACACACACGCACACACAAAATTCTCAATCATATGAAAAAGAAGTATAAATTTGAATTTTTTTTGTTAGTAGAAAAGAAATTCTTATAAGATATATGAAACACATATTCTTCATAGCTTGCAGAGTGTATTATAAAAAGCAAACATTTAAAGTTTTTTGTGCTCCGCAACTATAAATAAAAAATAGTTTGAAAACTTTAAAATATAGAAAATCAAAATAAAATTTTTCCATTTTTGCATTATGTTAAATATTATATTTAGTTATATAATGTTAGTTTACTTATGTTAATATTACACTGGTCGAAAAATTAGCATATCAGTTGAACGAAGAGGCAGAGTGGACAGAAAGACCAATCAGGAGATTAAGTAAGGTGATGTACGGTAGCACATGCGCAGGTATGCAGGTAGACGTAATGGGGGAGTGTCTTAGTTGTATAAAGCATGTTGTCGGTGTAAGATCAGTATTTCTGGCAAAGAGATTGCACGCCGTATAGCAGTTAAAATCACACCGAGTTGCTGCCTCAGCGAGAAATGGCGAATAATCAATCTGTTAGACGACATCTGGATGCTTTTACCCGAGGTCGAATCATTGGGAAGTTGGAGGAAGGCCGCAGTGTGACAAGTGTGGCTGCAGAGTTCGGAATTGCTCACAGCGTAGTTTCACGACTTTGGAGACAATTTCAAACTACAGGAACAGCTAACCGGGGGTTCAGTAGTGGTCGTCCATGAGGAACCACACCCGCAGATGACCGGTGCATTGTCTTACAGGCCAGAAGAAACAGGCGGCAGAAAGCGGGAGAAACCGCTAGACACACGACACAGGCGACTGGACGACCGATATCGCATTTTACCGTGGCCAGAAGACTGCACGGTGGTGGTCTGTTTGCACGACGCCCTGTACGGTGTGTACCTTTAACGCCTGCCCATCGGAGAAGGCGTTCTCTGTGGTGCCAGGAACACCGGAATTGGAGAGACAATGAATGGGGACGAGTACTCTTTACAGATGAAAGCAGATTCAGTTTGAGTAGCGATTCTCATCGCATACTCATCTGAGAGAGCGGGGAAGCCGCAATCATCCCTCAAACATCATTGAAAGGGACAGGTATGGAGGTCTCGGTGTTCTCGTTTGGGGAGGCATCATGCTTGGTAGTCGTACAGACCTTCACATCTTCGACGCAGGTTCAATCAACGGGACCCGTTATTGTAACGAGATTCTTCTTCCATATGTGCGTCCTTTTAGAGGCGCTATGGGTCTGCAGTTCCTTTTCATGGACGACAATGCACCATGTCATCGCATAGTAGCTGGCTGCCGAACAGCTCTTAGAGAGTGAGGATATTGAACGTATGGATTGGCCGGCACGATCTCCGGATCTCAATCCCATCGAGCATGTATGGGATTTTCTAGGCAGACGCTTGGCAGCTCGTACCTTACCACTAGTTACGATTCGGGAGCTTCGATTGGCGCTGCAAGACGAATGGGCAGCAATGCCTCAAGAACTCATTGACACCCTCATTCTCAGCATGGGCAGACGCTGTGAAACCTGCCTAGCAGTCAGGGGAGATCATATCCCCTACTAAAGACTGGATGTTTCGGCCTTCATTTGCATTGCGCTCCATGCTACTTTTTCAATAAAGCTTCTTTTTTATCCCTCTGATTTCTCTTTTTTAGTAAATGTTTTCTTACATATTACACATGTCATTACGTATTGGGGATCTTACGGTATTAAATGTGTTGATTTGGAAAGCTTTTGTACAAAGTTATATTGAAAAAACCGTCTCGTCCTTAATTTTTGCACACCAGTGTATATATATGTAAAACAAAAATATGCCTTTTTTTAAACAGCTTGGGCAAAAAAAAAATGATCGCTTCGGAAGTTATAAGAAAATTGAGATATTTCTTTTTTCACATGGAGTAATCAGGGTTATGGGATCAAGGAATTATTGCTTTTAAGTACTGCTTTATTTAGTAGATACGCGAAATTATAATAAAAAGTTTGACATGTATTTTTGGCATATACCTTACCAAGGATTTTCTTATATTGAATCCTAAATAAAAAAAACTGTTTTGTAAATATCAAAATCCATGAAATAAATATAATGAAAGGAAACAATTTTTTGTGTATAAAATTCCAAATTTAGCTATCATTAATGAACACATAAATGCAGTACTCAATTAAAGGATAAAATATCTTTGAAAAAACTAAATTTGTTTTAGTACTAATAGAATGGGAAAAATCCCAATGGATATTCACAAGCAATTACGCCAAAGTTTAAAAATAGTGCTTTCGGCAATAGTGTTATTGCTGAATATAATTTTAAATAGTTTTATATTTGAAATAATTATCACACACACAATAAAAAACATGTAAAACATTCTAAAATATACACAGGAAGTAAAATAATATTTTTCATGATTATTGCCAGTTGAATATATTCTTTTCAAAATAAAAATGGTACTAAATAATAAAATATTGTTTTCAAATTATCATTTATTATCGTTTGCGTTCTTAAGTTTAAAGCAAGTAAAGTGTTTGATTCGTTTTGAAGTAATTATAACGCTAAAAAAAGTTTAAAAATGCATCAACATTTATATTAAAATTTACTCAATTTTGTTAAAATATAACACAAATGTCTTTAATTGTTATATAGCTAATTATAGCTTTCTTAAGATGTCCATTGCGTCTAAATATTTCCTTTTTTTTAATTCTGAATTATCATTATTATTATTATTATATAGCTGCCGCTTTTGGCAAAATAATGAAAAAAATTTAAGATTTCATGAGCCTCAATTTGTGAGTGTAACTTAAATTATTTAGTTAATTTTAAGGTATGAATACACAATAAACGAGAGTATATGAAACATTTCTAAATTTTATATTATGAAATATCACATGATTGTCTATATGCAAACATTTTTCGTACATGATTGTCGATACACAACGGAAACTTATTTTTTGAATGCTTGCACACTTCTTTTAAGATATCGGATATCATTTAGAAGGAATTACGCGTTTTGTATTCAGCCATTGTTTTACTTAATTCCTTGAAAATTTATGCAGGTTTAAGACCAGTGCAGTAAATTAGTTCCTTCAACTCCCTTGAAATTTTCTTCTCAGACATGTCTACAACATAATGATATTGATTTTTGTCTTGAAGTTGTCGCTGATCTCTCTCTCTCTTCTTACTATGATTTGATAGAGGTAAGTTTATGGTTTAAAATGCTTTTTTGAATGTATGCTTGCTCACTTTTTATCGACATAATAACCTTAATTTCTTCACAAAACAAATATATTTTGTTTATCTTTGAAAAAAATGAAATAATCAGTATCAGGAAATTCGCAACACGTAACATGAAACAATATATGATTCGTAAAATGTTTTCTGATTATTTTTGCTTGAAAAAGAAATAAAGCGTCTGTAAAAATATATCTTTTTTTCAATAAAATTGCATTCTTCTATGCACTGTATTCATTTTGAAACATTCTTTATAGAAATAAGGTAAACCATGTAGAGGTGGTTACTCCTTTTAAACTGGAAGTGGCCGTATAAGAATATTTTAATCTAATTCGCGTGTAAAATTTATCTCTATTCTAAAAAGCCTAATTCTAGAAATTTTACGCATTTCAGAGTTTCTGATGACTGATTGATTGTTCAAGTCGAAATTATACATGAGAATTATTGGTCCTGTTTTTTATAATACTGGCAAATGACGAGAACGACACCTGGTTAACAATCATTGTCTCATTCACTCTACGCCACACCAGCGTGAGGATTTTGAGTTTGTGACGTCGTGAGTATATAACGTGCCAAATATTTATCACAGCCTAATTTTGAAATAAAAGTATTATTTATTTGCTCCACAGATTACTATAATTGAAGCAATGAAGTCCAGTCTTAATGCCAAGCCGGTGCATTCAGTCTATATCACGGGGGTTCTATCACATCAATCTAGTCCGAAGGGCACTTGCTCATCCATTTAACGTTGTTTCCAGTTCTCCAACGCCACCGGTGTTCAGGGTCTCTCCTTCGGTCTCCTAGTCTGATCTCGGCTGGTCTCCGCTCTCACCAAGTCTCTCTTTTTCTCCCAGGGTCCTCCTCTCCGTCTCCTCAAAAAACCCTTTTAAACGCCAGGGGTGGGTTCACACCACGCCTCTCGTCCCTTATCATTGGCAGGCCACAAAAGTCTGCCCTCGTCCCTGGGCCTCATTAGTGTCATATTTGTGCGGAACACACAAATACACTCCCGGCCAGTGGGTAATGTAAAGGCGCCAGTATTCTCGTGAAACATCTGGACATTTTCTTCATCACACCACCTTTGTTCCTAAAACCCATTCTCTCGATATCTGCCTAGGCGACAGTGTTCTTCTTAGACAGGCTTCACCTATTGTCAATGGGTTCCGGTTCTCTTTGACCATTATGACTGCCAGTCTGGGTGTCGGCGCTTCTCCGAGGTCAAACAATAAACAATGTTTTCACGGCCACGTGCACTGGTTACGTAGCCATCTGTTCTGAGACATAAAACTTGGCGTGAATAGAAGGGTGGAGTTCGCTCCAGTCGAAGACGTCGCAAGTTCAATATATTTGATATTCATGAGCCTAATTTGGTCCGTTTTCGCGTCATATTAAAAAATAGACCCGGAAATTTTTTTCTGATAGAAAAGAACTCCAATATTACAATTGTCTGTGACTTTTCTGTCATATACTGGGTGTCTCATAAATACCGCCGAAACTTTGCACAGCCAATAATAGCTATCAGTTTTTTTATAAATAGAATTGTATGCATTCTGGTGGTACGCGGTAACTTTATTGATGTTCTGAAATCTTGGAATTTTTTTAAGAACGTAAAATGTCGAAACTGTCAGATTTCAAAGAGGCCAAATTGTAGAAGCCCTTCTAGCTGGGGCAAGTGCGACCAAAGCATCCCAACTTTTAGGCGTTTCTATATGTACAGTGTCTAAAGTCATGACAGTATACACACAGCGCGGCAAGACATGCTTAACACAGCAAAATAGCGGACGGAAAGAGAAGCTCAGTGGAAGAAACCAACCAGTATTGAAAGGGATTGTAATATCTAAAAAATGAACAGCTGCTTCAAAAAGGACCGCAAAGCTCAATCAGCTTTTGGATTCTCCTGTGTCAATGATTACAGTTAGAAGGCTCTATCATAAACAGAATATTTATGGCAGAACAGCCATTCCCAAGCCACTTGTCACAGATGTTAATACCAAACGTCGTTTACAATAGTTTCACACTCACAAAACCTGATCGATTGATCGTAGGAGAAAATATTATGGTTTGATGAATCGTCTCTCTCTCTCTCTTTCACACTCTTCCCTACAACAAGACGGGTCCACGTTTGGCGGACACCTGTACAAGCGTATGATATTGTGATAGTCTCCTTCCAACTGACAAACATGGAGGTGGATATGTCATGATATGGGTAGCCGTGTCGTGGGTTTCTGCTGGTTCAATCGTAACCCTGAAAGGAAGAATCACTGGGAAAAATATAGAGAAATATATTTAGCTGACCAGGACCAACCTATTATGCAAACTTTTTTTTCCTACAAGAGAGGGAATTTTCCAGAATGATACTGCACCTATTAATGCAGCGAGACTTATCTAATCATTGTTTGATGAACTCGAGGATGAGTTAAACATCTACCTTTGCCCGCTCAGTCACCCAACCTCAATATAAGTAAACCGTTATTATCTATTTTAGAGCGTTCAACACGAAATGGATATCCTCCACCGGCATCTCTCCCAGAACTTTATCTCCATGAAGAATGGTACTGTATTCCTCTATTCAGCAGGTGAATCTTAGGTGAATTCAAGCTGCATTATACGCCGAAGGCGGTCCCTTACCATACTAATAAAGGATTCCTTATTAACCTAAGGTGTTTTCGTTATATTGATAACCACTTATGAATTAGTTTTCTTTTTACGAACTTTTTTAGATGGTACTAGACTTCTAACGAGGTTTTTGTTAAATATATTTTCTGGAAAAAATTCTTAAATTTGAATCATGCCATTCATTGGAAATCTACAGATTTTTGTTGAAATGGTCGAAAACTTTTGTAATACTGAAAATCTAGTCGTGATTAATTTGGAAACGAATTTTCGCTTCTCGCAACTTTTTTTGGCTATTTTTAATAATTCAATGCAATGTATGTGATATTTCTAAAATACCTCAGAGAGTTGCTGTAATAATAAAACTCACCTAAATATTGAACTGTCCTTCTTTATTCGAATATTCAAAGTGTTAAAGAAAGTTTGGCTCTTATTCTCTTCCCTGTCGAAGGGCTATTGTTTCTGAAAATATGGGTTGTAGGCATAGCTAAGCAGATGCTTAACGCTAAATAGATGTAGGTGACTTTGCCAACAAATTTTGTCCCCAGGTTGTAAGCTTACGACAAATGTCTTCTAGTTGCTAAATTTGGCAACAAAAATAAATGCTCTTAAGCATATCTAAGGAATCTAAAAGGATCATCGGAAGAACTGTCTCTGTGTTCTAACAGAAAGTCTTCATGACCTATGTAAAGAAAGTCTAATGAAGCAGAGTTACTATTTAGAAGTGTGACTGTGCGTTTCATTTGAGATATGATTTGAAATTTTGTGCTCGAATTTGAAAGATTGTGCTCTGTATTTTCGTGAACTATGAATTCATGCTATTGTGGGTTTGTTACGTGTGTGTTAATTGTTTTCTGTTAAAAATAAATATATTGTATTTACAAGAAATTCCAGAATAAAATTTCTTTTATTTCGAAAAGCTCGCTGGACCTTTCCTACAGTTGAAAGTCTTTCAATTACTTGGCAATATTGTATTGCACCTTGCATAAAATGTTGCTATAAAGCATTTGAAAATAGTTTTTATAGAGTTTGTGTATGAAATTACATTTTAATATGTATATTTAGTGCATTCCTAAATTCAACTCAGATAAATTTATTCCATTCGATTAAGAATAAAGTTCTATAGTGATTGTGTGTATGCATGTTAGAGACTTTTTTTTCTTTTTTTGTCACCAAAATCATTTTTTAAAATGCAGGAAGTTAATATAGAAGAAAACCCCTATTACACTTTAATGGCTTAATTGAATCGACGATTTAAAGAACCTTTTTTTTTTGCAAGTCACGTAATTTGAGCTTTTCAAAGATCAAAGAAAAATGTGTAACACATAAAAAACAAATTTCTAAGAACTTTTTTAGGCTGAATATAGTATTAAGACTGTAAAGTTTCTAAACAGCTTATAATTATTATTTATGAACAATAAATGTTTAAAAACCCAAAATTCTGTCTTTGATTTATGTTGTTTTAGTGAGAAACAAGTTAAGAGAAAAATAGAAACAAAACATTCTTGTTTTAAACAAAATTGACGAATTTGTCATTGAAAAATTAACATTTTTATGTTTTTCTATCAATGACCTTCAGATGACTTGATGGAAATCTGAGATCCGAAAAATCTTGAAGTGGCATTCAGAAACTAGTTTTTGCGTAATGTGGCTGTTACGATATTGACAAGGGTTTTACAAATTAATTACATTTGCCACATTTTTGGTACATTACCACATTTTTTACCATGTTCCGTATGGGGTCATTTAGAGACCCCATCAGAATGTTATTTTCTATGCAGTTATTTTTTCCAAGGGTAAGAGATTGCTTTAGAATTTTCATAATAAAGCAGTGGAAACTTAGCAATCTAGTCGAGCCATAAGTTCTGATACAAAAATTTGTAATTGCGTGCTGATCCTCAAAGTAGGTGATTTTAAATTTTGTTGTTGGAGATCGGAGAGAAAATATTTTTCAAAAAATTGTTACCTTTCACCCACGTTGTTCTAAATGTCAGAGCTTTGACACAATAGAATGAGCATCGAACAGTAGTATTTCTAGGCATGGAAACATGTAGCATGCAGTAGTTAATTCCCGGCGTCAAAAAGGAAAAAAGGATGAACCCGTTGGAGATTTTTAAGGCTTTTAAGCATTTACAGATCAAAAGGTTATTAATTTGTCGAACAAATAAGAAATTTTCTGGAACTAAAAACATTTCAGACCGTACTAGAAGCTATTGTCCAAGCTCGGTGAGAACGCCAGGTCTCGGCAGAGCAGTCTGGGAAAGAATTCGTTTAAATCCTTGTCAGAAGAAGACTCTTCTTGCAAAACAGATGAATGTATAAAAAACCCGCATCGTAGTCTAAGATGTTATCGAAGAATAACTGGTCATTTTCTTACAAAAGAATTAAAGTGATAGAGGTACCTTAAAGTAAAAGCATCGTTGCGGTGGCTTGTTGATATCGACCACAAGTGAATTATATTTACCGACGAAAAAGGCGATGGCTAGAAGAGAATATGCCGGACTTCACAGAGCATAAAGATCGGTCTTCCAGTCATCTGGATTCAAAACCATTTGACAAAAAATTGGGGTTAGTATTAGAGACAAAGGTATGCCAAAAACGGCATCTCAATTTGAGCGTTCTTTGAGGAAAGCAGCTATGAAAATTCCAATGAAGGTAGGTAAAACGTGCCTCAATAGATGATTGATCAAATAGACTGAAAGCCTATGGGAAGCCAAAAGGTGATAATTTTAAATAGATGGTAAGATTTTTAAATTTAGAGGTAAAATAAAACTTTTAGTTTAAAAGTTGAATGCAAAGTAACAGTTTTTTATCCTTTAATGACACAAAGTAACAATTTACGTTGCGTTCTTCTAATAAGTCTACTATTAATTTTCTTACTTAAAGAATGTCCCCAAGCTCTCGATACATAAGACTTGAGAGGTACTATTCCCTGCTTATAAATCAACTCAAGAACATCAGTTTTCACTCCCAAAGTATTGTTTGAAATTTTTAACATTCCAAGAAAATTTTTTCACTTTTGCTAGAAACCTAAGAGATATGCTCCTTCCAATGCATAATTGTTGATAACAAAATGTGAGTGAAAACTGATGTTCTTCAGTTGATTTATAAGCAGGGAATAGTACCTCTCATATCTTATGCATCGAGAGCTTGGGGGCATTCTTTAAGTAAGAAAATTAATAGTAGACTTATTAGAAGAACGCAACGCAGGTTTTTACTTCGTGTCATTAAAGGATACAAAACTATTAATTACGAAGCAGTATTTGCTATTTCTGGTATACCACCTATAGACTTGGTTATTTTGAACAATCTTGATGTTCGGGAAAACTATTTGAGTACCAGTCTTGGCACGCTGGATGGGACGATTCCAGTTTCATTATTGCCACACCCTTCATGTAGAAAACCTATCCCTCTTGTGACTTATACAAATGAAGTCTTTCAAGAATATAAAACTGTTTTTTCACAGATGGGAGCAAATTGAATGAAAGGATTGGTGTTGTCTGTGTTATTTACGAGGAAGGAGTTGAAAAAGTTATTTTCCAACATCGATTAAGAGATGAAGGCTCTGTTTTTCAAGCCGAACTGCTCTGCATTAATCTTGCCGTAAAAATGATTCAGAACTCTCTCCGTCAGGGTGGAATCAATCTTATCTGCACTTATCTTATCAATTTTCTTATCTGCACTGACTCACTCTCTTCACTCCATTGTTTGCTCAACGTAAATTCTACAGAACTTTTTGAGTGGTTCAGTCTATTCTGTACTACCTCGAAGACTGTGACATCCACTTTTCTTAAGTTCGGATCCACAGAGGAAATCTCGGCAATGATAGAGTGAACCAGTTGGCCAAAGAGGTAACCTGCCAAGATATGAACCTTTCGATGTCTTTGCCATTGGCCCACTGGAAGCATTTAGCTTGGAAAAGAATTGTTTCCTCCTGGAACACCGAATTCTTGGCCTCGCCTAAAGCCTTGTGGACTAAAAAGTTTTTTTCTGACCATTTATCAACAGCTAAAATGTAAGAAATTTGTTACTGATTTTAAGTTATCCCTGATTCTAACAGGACATGAAAATTTTATGAGCTATTTGTCTAGTTCTAATGTAATTGGTAATGGTATTTGTTCTTGTGGTCAAGATGCTGAAACTGCGGAACATGTCTTGTTGTATTGTAAACTATATATTTGTAAAAGAGAAAACTAGGAGTTGAAACGTTTAGGCAATTCCTGGCCAACTGTTTTGTCTTTGTTGGTCAACTGTACTGAAAGCCTAAATGTCTTAAGAAAATGTGTTTGCTGTAGAGATGTTTAAAGTTTTATAGAGGTACTTCCCCTTATTTACATTTGTATGTATTTCAAACCATTTTATTTTATATTCTGTCTTAATTTTTTTTTGTATTTTGTTTTAAAAGAAATAATTGTGTTACCACTTACGTCTGTAAGCCTCATGTTATGAAATGTGGACATGAGGAGTCTTGCAAATAAATTAATTAAAAAAAATTGTATCAAAACATATGACATTACCAGATATGAAAATATTAAAGTACCATATTTTTTAAAAATCTGATATTGGCCTTGAGATCGCTTTATGATTTCACTTGGTTATCTGAAAGTTAAAATACCAATTTTCTCATTTAGATTATCTTCAACTTCTGCATTTATAAAAAAGAGAATGTGTTCATGCATCTTTAGTCGTATTTCAGGAGACACCGTATTCTCTTCATTTAGGGGGATGTCCTCAGGACGTTTCCAAAACATTAAGTAAATAAAGCACCCTGTAAACTCTTGCTTCAGCATCTCCCTACAGACAAAATTGTTTTCTAACAGACAAAAGAATTGGAAGTTACTTTGCCACTGAGCATGATTTTTTTTCAAAGACATCTCTGTTTCACTTGTAACCCTTCATTAAGCTGCTGAAGACATACGAAGGCTGTTCAGAAAGTATCGATACTGCATTTATTCCATTTATTCCAGAAAACTCCTAGCGGAGGGACTGTGCGCATATTTCACCTTGTCTCACAAAAATCGGTAGGTCTGTACAGAGCGCCGTTCAGTCACACTGACTTCTTTCACGTGGAGTGTTTGCGTGCGTTCGTCGAAAAAAGAAAATGCGTGAAAACATGGATCAGCGAATCTGTATCAAGTTTTGCTTTAAGTTCGGTAAAACGGACACCGAAAACTACGAGATGATGAAAACAGCTTTTGGAGATGAGTCGTGCTCGGGTTTTCCAGTGGTTTTGGCCATTCAAGGAGGATCGTCAATCAGTGAACAGTGGTCCCCGTTTTGGACGCCCATCCACCTCTCGCAATGAGGACAAGATTGCACAAGTGAAGGCTGTAGTGCACTCTGGTCGTCGTTTAACGGTCCGAGAAATTGCACAGGTGTGTCACATTTCCGTAGGATCATGTGATGAAATTTTGAGAAAGGACTTGAACATGTGCCGAGTGTCTGCAAAGTTAGTGTCGCGTCTCCTCACTGAGGATCAGCAATTCCAACGACTAACAACCTCTCTTTCCCAAGATCAAGAACACCTTAAAAGGACACCGGTTTCAGGACATTGAAACCAGAAAACAGAATTCGACGCAGCAGCTTCAGGCCATCCCAAAGTCTGAGTTCCAGAAATGTTTCGAGGACTGGAAACATCGTTGGGCCAAGTGTGTTACTGCCAATGGAGCATATTTCGAAGGAGATTGACTCAAACCCTGTTTATGTATGTATGCTTTTGCATAATAAATTCAGTCTCGATACTTTTTGAACAGCCCTCGTATATCATACGCCACTTTCGTAGAAAAATTGTTTATTTTTAATACGCTAAAATCCCTATCCTGATTAAAATAAGAAAAACGTTACTTCTTACATCTAAAACAAATGATGTAATACTCATTATCAGTCTATCTACGTTAAAAAATATGTCGAAAAGTTTTTGCATAAAGATTTTTTTAAAATGTAAAATGATAAGCTTTTAAGCGAAATACAAAATAAAATGGAACTAATACAAAAATACAATATTTGACGGGGGATTTTTCAGATATAATTTTTTCCCTCTCCAATTAGTGCATGTCTGTCTTTTAATTTTAAAATTTGTAATAATGTTTCTTTTGTATGTTGACGGATCACACATCTTGTTTTTAGGCACACATTTTCACTCTCTGTCTCGCTTCTAAAGCAAAAGAACCTCCTCTACGCAGAAAAGTTTTGTAAAAGTTACGAAACCCGAACACTGTCATTTAATATCTCTTTGTAATTTAATATCTCAAACAATCAAAATGTTACAATTTAATATCAGCTATTATCGCAGTGTAACTGACTGCTACTGTTATTGCATGAAAGAAACACTTAAGTCAGTGATTTATGTTGTTTATGCAATGAAGAACGAGTACATCATATTGTTTGAACAGGAAGGAACCTAGTGACTTGCATAGTTTTATATCTAGATTGTAGGTCGACCTTTCAGGATATGTTCGCAATAAAAAGCATGATTGGAAAAAACTTGACTTATTTGAATTTTGAAATGACAAGTTCAATTACGCAAATAAAATAAACTAATAATGATAAGTACCGAAAAAAAATATTTTCAGATTTGCTTTTGCATATTTTTATTATAAAACAGAGAAATAAACAACAAAAAATAATTTCCCTGGAATTTAAAGAGATGTATAATATATAGAGACACAAAAATGTAGAGTAGAAAGAAAACTATATTTTCTGTTCTCTGAAAACTCAATAAGACTATTCACATTTTTTACATAAAACGTATATTTCTTTATTAACTCTTTATAGGGACATTTTTTTTTCTAATAACGTTATCTTGAAACATTTTTGGAATTGAGTTCGATTTCTTAAAAGAAATTCCCTTAATTTATTTCTTAAAATTAATTTGATTTTTAAGACACACTTTTTTTGGGAGTTATTCAAAAGTATAAAATCTTGTGCTTTACATTTCTTTTTATATCTCAGAAGCCAAATTCCATGCCTTGAAGCCCCACCCACTGGCCCGCCGCCGCACGTCCAATAGCCATGCAGTACACCTTCAGCATGATATTCCAACTTCATCGTTTCATCTAATAGACTTTTGCAAGATACGGGATTGAGGATTCTCAGTAACCCGTATGCCCGCAGACATTTCCTGAGATTCCTGTGATTTCTTCTTATATCGCATTATATGATATAAAATATAGTTCGTAAATACTGAAATCCATTAAAAGAATTATAAATTATATATATTTTGTATTCAAAAATTTATTCATGCTACTTTTTCCATGAATTTTCAGAAAACGGAGATCAACGCGTAGTAGGTCATTGCAAGCTGTGCAAGCAAACGTATCCTGTTGTCTTCCCATGTACTTTAGTAGAGCACAAATGGCAACACCTGTATGTTTTTACAAAACTGGCATATGATCGCCAATTTTAGTCAATCGTATGTCACCTGAAACAGTTCTCTTGATGCTCAAGTCAGCTATTAATGGTGGATGAACTTAAAAGTTCCTCCTTTGCGTTTACAGCTTGGAAATCCAAAAATAAGTTGTCATGCCAGAAGCACAAATCATACAGTGGTGGCAAAAAGTCCTGAACACACTCGTTTTTTTTTTTGCTTAATTTGTGAGTATGTCTTAATTTTTCGTTTTGTAATTATCGCACTTTGCTTTCATTGATTTAGTGGATTTTTTCACGTTGATTTCAAATCTGTTTATAGGTTTTATGTAAATAAAATAGGTTTATAGATATTTCATAAAAACAATGACAAGACAGGAACAAGGAGATAGTAATGTAACAAGTGACTGTTTTTAAGCCAATGAAATATTCCATTATTCTAGCAATTTGAAATCATTTGGAATAATAAAAACTTGAAAGCATGATGTGAAGCATGTTGTAGTGCATTTTAAGCAATTCTGAGGTTCAATTTAAAGTGTGTGGGTGGATAACATTGGAGTTAAAGCAAATTTCTGTTTTTGCCTTATAATGAAAGATACAAAATAAAACTTTTGAAGGAAAAATTATATTCTATGTGCCAAATTATTGCCGAAGTACCATATGATCTTTCTACTATCGTAGGAATGTTGAAAAAATATTCTGAAACACACACACAAATTCTGTTACAAACAGGAAGGCGATCTGGACGATTCGAGGAAAACTACTTTACGTGAATACAAGGTATTGCACACGATTTCACTCTAAATAAATGGCTTAATTCACCACAAATTTTGAAGTAATGGATTTTGACATTGAATATGAATGTGTGCTCACAAATTGTGAATGGAAGACTGCTGGAAATTATATTACAAGGCTTCAAAGCTCACCCAAAACCATTACTCATTAATTGTCGTTGGCAAAGAATAATTCATTATGGACTGTGAAAGACTTAGAAAAGATAATATTTGTGGATGAAAGTCAGTTTTGCATTTTAGGTAACAAAAATAGGGCCTATGTGTAAGACGACACACTCATACAAAATTCAGCCCTCAGTATCTGAAGCCCACATTAAAGCATCTGACGGAAGTGAGGATATGGAGTTGCGTGTCTTCTCGTGTTTTCAGAAGATTTTACATCGTGAGAGGAACTGAGAAAACCAAGGGAATTCTGCAAAATGATACAGAATAACACAAAATAAATTGCAATTAACAGGAAGAGATCTTCTTGGAGATCAGCGACGGATTTTTCAGGCCAATAATGCTCCATATCACCGTGCAAAGGTAGTCCAGAAATTGTTCGAAGACAATACTGTGAATAGTATGAACTAACCAGGACAGTCTTTGGATCTTAACCCGATGGAGAACATACGGCATAATATAGGTTATCTTAGTTGGAAAAATTTTCAAACAAACGCAAGTTAATTGCAGTTTTAATACTTCGTTCAACCATGATGTCATAAAGAAACTCCTTGTGAAAATGGTGTGTTCCATTCCCAAACGATAAGAGAGTCGTAAATAAACCAAACGGCTGCCCATTCAGTCCATTCCTGTTTTTTTACAGTAGTGCTGCCTAAACACGAGAGTACAAAATAACACAATATTGAATAACCTAATATACATAGTAGAATAACGTAAAACTTTACAAACACGGTACTTTTAAGAAATTGTAAAACATGCAGCATTCATATAATTTTCAAAGGACATATTAAAAGTACCGTGTTTGTAAAGTTTTACGTCATTCTATTATGTATATTATGTTTTTCAATACTGTGTTATGTTATTTTATACTCTCGTGTTCAGGCATCACTACTGTAAAAAAAAATTGCAGGTTTAAAAAACTGAAGACAGATTTGAGATCAGTATAAAAAATACATTAGAATTAATAACAGCATTTGTTGTGGCTAATGCCACCTGTCTGACGTAGTCAGAACGAGGCCCACGAAATTCATCGTGGCATGGGCAAGAGGTACGCCTGTCGTTGGCCTTGAGCACCATACAGGTGACAGTGCGATTTAAGCTCAGTGAAACTTCCCCGACGACACGACCTCTATCTCCACCTCCACAATTTCTGCAAGTGAACTGAAGGGGAGGGAAATATTCTCCAGTTCCTGCGCTAGTGAATAAGCCCACAAGACTACGGACCCGCTGATTTAACGAGCACGTATTCCGTGTGCACTCGGAGGGTATTTGGTGACATCGAGCATCGAACCCAGGCCTTCCGGTCTGGAGTCCGATGCTCTACCCACTAGGCTACCCACGGCCCTAACAGCATTTAAGATAGGGCAATAATTTCATTAAAAAAAATTACGTCAAACTCAAAAATTGAACAAAAAAAAAGTGAGTGTGTTCAGGACTTTTTGCTCCCACTGTAGGCGGGAAAATAGCTTCCAATCGACGCTTAAAAATTTATGACGTTGGTGGGAAATATACTTCTCACGGTCTTATAAAAGGCTAATTCATATTTCATCGCGTAAGAATAAATTAAAAATATTTTTATCGAACTGCACAACAAAAACATACATTCTGATAAATTACACTCAAGACACATACATCCATAAAGATTTTTTTCGTGTTTTTTATAAAAAATGTTTAATTGATGAGATCGTACGAATAATATTCCCTTTGTGATTTTAGGTTCTTTGTTTTAACTGTATTCCATTATTCCCCAGGCACAATTAAAGTCAGTCTATCTTTTGTGGCAAAAGATTTATTGTTCCATATACAGCCACACACTCACACAACGAGCACAACATAAAAAAAAACTAGCTACGATACATTAAATTTAGTGAAGATCATTTGGTTTCAATATTCACGAAAGTAGCAGCCGTTCCACTCGTCTCTCCATGTTGTACTGTTCTCTTCTCTCGATTTCGATGGCAGCGCCACCTACATAGTTTTTTAACGCCAGGCGAATCTTACAGTACGCTAATGTCCTTTTTAAAACCATTTTTCAAAATGAAATTTTAGAAGTTAGTATATTAATACTTTTCTTTTATTTACCCGAGTCACATATCTAGCAAAGTTTCCTAAATGAAAGCAACAGTAATCTTTGTTTCTTTAAAAAAAAATTTAAGTATTTTTAAAATGAAGGAAATTTCTGATTCATTCATATCATGCACGAGTATACCAATCGAACTTATTTATAAGTACATATCTGTTCCCAAGAAATAAATGTTAAACACATAGAAACTAAATTTCTTAATTACTTTTAGAACAGTTTTACACATAGTTTTTTTTATTTGACAGTTTTTGTATTCATTTTACTTTAAAGCTTTTGGATTCCTTAGATAAAATCCATTTTTCTTCACTAAATGCACTGTCCCTTTGAGATAATGACTTTACAAATAATCCAGCTCGAGGTTTTTCATAAAAAAGTTTAACAAGCCCTTCACAGTAGCTTCATGTATTTCATCTTCGCAATTATAAAGTTCAACGAAACTGCCATTTGGATAAGTGATTTTGGTACTTATGTCCTATATCGTTGAACAATTTCGTTAAACGAAAAGACATTGCCAATTCAAAAAATATCGCCAAATTCTGTCATCGTTATTATAACTAGGCTCAAACGTGAGTGTAAGCAATTTCTACTATTGGCTGTAAACTACGGCATTTGGCGACGTCTTTCAAACTGATGAAATTAGTCGACGGCGTAATGCGCTAGTATCGAAATTTTATTATTTTTTTTTACCTCCTAAGCACACCACACGAACCTGCTAACGTCCCCATTTAGTAAAGATTTCTTTCTAAGAACATTCGCTCTTGGATTATTTATCGCCATCATTTTCCGCAAATCATATTCCTTCGGAGAAACAGGGCTCAGAAAAATATTTTAGTTCATATCAATGGTGTATGCACGAAAATTTTTCAATTTTCATTATCTTAGTATATCAGAAAGTATTGAACACAGATAAAGTTAACTTCCTGTATACCTTGCAAAGGATGTAATTACCAAGTGTTTTCAGAATCTCCTCGTTTATTGGCACGGAGATTAAAGAAAAAAAAACACAGGAGAAAGGAAGACCCCCTCCGGACTCCTTATTAATGGACACAGTGATGGAATGAGAAACAATGGGTACTTACTTCAATTCCTTCATCTAACAAGAACAATGATGGAAATAAGGGTACTATCGTTTATTGCAGTGATCTTCAAACTATGTCCACGGAACCCTGGGGTTCCACAAGGAGTTAGTTCCCAGGAGTTCCACGAGTCACAATAAAAAAGTTGGAAAAAAAATTATAGATGTGTATACAAAATAGATTCACGTTCTCTATGAAGCTCATTTTATTCATTAACCCTTTATCTCTACCTACGGTACTTATAAGTACCACTCAATTTAAAATTACATAGAATAACCATTTTTACGAATACTCTGACGATACTTAGCAGGAATGCTCTTTGAAATCCACTCTTCCAAGCTATATGGCAGCACGGATTCTATGGTGAGTATTTTAACGGGGAAACCGAATAATTGCGTTTTCAGCTGACATTTTGATCGGATTGCGAAGATTGTCATTTTTGTTCCGGAAAGGTAGATAATGTCAAAATGTAAGTGTTTTATATTTTTTTTTCATGTGTTAAGGAAGATCTTAGAAAATGATTTGGCTATTTATTTTAAATGAACAGTAAATATAATTAATTTTACAGTTGATAACTGTGTGTTACTTATAAGTACCGACAGCACACTGAATATTGTAGCTAGAACTTAGGGGTTTTTTCGTCCGTGTGCCTTATTGTTGTTTTTGTTGCGTTGTAGAGTCATCACTATAGTGTAATAAACTTATGCTTTTTTTGGCATTTCTTTTAGCTTAACTTAATTATTTGCTTTCTTATTGTTTTATTTTAACATTTTCACAAAATTTTAAATTTTGAATCTCAGCTTGGGTTGTTGTTGTTTTGCTACACAATACATGAAATATCTATTCTTATTTCAAAAATTCATAACATTTTAATGTATTTATATGCAACTGAGATTTTTTTAACAGTAACACACGAGATTTTCACGATGCTATTATTATTATTATTTCTTTTTCTTAGAATGTCTGGAAAAAGAAACTCTGTCTTCAAGAGGCTTTAAATTTATTACAGAACCTTCTATCTGAAATCATGTGAGGACAAGCAAATTGTGCGCATGGCTGTGACGGATCGCTCAGTCACATCACGAACCGTAGCACAGCACATTGAGTCTGTAACGCAACATTCAGTGTGTGCGCGTACCACACATCACGAACCGTAGCACAACACATTGAGTCTGTAACGCATCATTCAGTGTGTGCGCGTACCATTCGACGCCATTTATAGCAGAGTGGTCTGTCCGCAAAACGTCCATTGCTTGGTCTACCCTTAACGCAGAACCACAGACGTCTTCGCCGCCAATGGTGCGATGAAAGAAGAATGTGGGCGGCAGAATGGAATAAAGTTGTCTTTACTGACGAGCCACGCATCTGTCTGCAACTACGATGGTCGGATTCGAGTCTGAAGACAAAGTGGAGAGAGGATGCTGAACAGCTGCGTTATGCAACGCCACACTGGTCCTGCACCGGGTATTATGGTATTGGATATCACTCTCGCACTCCTCTAGTACGCATTGCCGGTACTTTAAACAGCCAGCGCTACATCTCCGAGTTGTAGGAGCCAGTTGTCCTTACATACCTTCAGAGCTTGGCCACAGCCACATTTCAACAGGATAATGTGCGACCACACGTGGCACGCAATATCCAAAGGTTCTTCGTCAATCACCAGATTGAATTACTTCCCTGGCCGGCTCGCTCTCCGGATCTTTCGCCGGTAGAAAACATGTGGTACATGGTTGCTCAACGATTGACCCAGATTACACCCCCAGCTGCCACACCAGATCAACTTTGGCAACGTGTGGAAGCTGCTTGGTCTGCTGTACCCGAAGAACACATCCAAAGCCTCTTTGAATCAATGCCGAGGCGTGTGGCAGCGGTGATCTCCAACAATGGCGGCTAATCTGGCTGCTGATTCTCGCAGGAACCACACTTCACAGAAGTCTATAAATTTAATAAATTGATACTTGATCAACATGACTACAAAATAAATTTTGTTGGGCTATCTTTCGTCTTTCTTTGTGTTGCATTTACGGTGGCCAGTAGTGTATATAGAGAGTTTAAGCTAATAGTGCAGGAATTGTAAGACAGGCTTAGAGAGAAAGAGAAATCCTACACTAAAATAAACATAAAATGTAGAAAAAGGACAAATTTTTATAGAACTAAGTAAATAGTATAATTATCATTAGCAATATTGCAGTGATCTTAAGAATAAAAATCTATTTTTGTAAGTGAATCGAAATAGCAATGAACAAATGGTTCTATCAATCACATTACTTAAATATACTTTGAGTTTAAAAAGAAAATTTAAAATAATAAAATTAAGTATACAGGTATTAAAAAAAAGTTACAACAAATAATTTAAATACAAGAAAACAAAATATAATTAAGAAGACTTTCCTTGCAGCAGCACCAGATATATTTGTACAAAACTGTCATACAATGACAAAAGAGCTAGTATAAGCCAGAGATTATATGATATAAATCTTCTGATTAAATCTCTTTTTAAAGTTTTGACCTAGATTCCTCTCTTTACAATCAACTACCTGGCTTACTATCCCTTTGCATATATTGATCCATGGATAGAATTGAATATTGTTAAATTACAACCAAAATTCACAAAGCCGGATTGGGTCTTCTGAACAAATTACCTATGATTTTAAGAGGAAATTTGAAAGTAGAGTTTTTCAAAAGACAAATCAAAACCTTTAGTTGATTTTTTTAAAATCAAAATTCAATTTAATTATGTCAAATGATCCAAATGAAACACGAGGAAGTATGGAACAACGCTTGACGGATTTTTTTACAGATATTTAATTAAAATTTTGAATCTCTCTAAAGGATTTATAACCTATTTCAGCTACTATAAACCTATTGTTTCCTTTTTAGAATGCAACTAATTCTCAAATATGATTGTATATTTTGCACAAAAATATTACTTTATGAGTACAGACATACGAATAAGTAATTTTATAGGACAATACTAATATCTCCTTGTTCTTTATTCACCAAACTAATCCCAAAAATAACATTACAAAATATGAAGTTATCACTTCCATCGTGTGGTCATAAGCATATATATATAAACACTTCTTTTTTATTTTTAAGATACAGTGAAAGTTTTGAAAAATTCATCATTTTCAGAAAATTTCATCTCAAATGGATACCACACACATCAGTGAAATGTTTTAAATATCAAGAATAAAAGAGTCTTACAACAAAAGCAGACAAGGCCATTTTTTTAAAACTTGCCTCAAATTCAAATGAATGGGCCCTAAAATGCCTTCAGTGGGCCATTCACAGGCCACGGGTTGAAGCCACCTACTACACATAGTTGCAAGCATTGTGAAGAGCCCATACTCCAGTCTAACTCGCGTCGGTGTTCCACAAATATATATATTTTAGTATGCGAGTCTTAGATCTTACGTGAAGGTGGTCACTTCAAAATGTCTTGGCAATCCACCGGTCGATCGCGATTGACTTAATGCCCACCCCGGTTTTTCATTGTAGTCACTGTCGTCTCATACGCAAGCGTTTTCAGGAGGCCTCAGAAGAAGAAATCCAAAGGATTGAGGTTCGATGAGCGTGTTTCGCCGTGTCCAACCCACCTTCTGGTGCAAGTATCAAGAAAGTGGGCTCCCCAAACAATCAAAAATATACTGTTGCGCCGTTGTGCATGAACCACACGATGTGGGTCATAGTAACAGTTATTTCCTGCAGCAATTAACAGAGGACGTGCTGTAGGAAAACAAGATATTTTGTGTCATTGAGGCATTTGGTAGTATATGTAAATCCTTCATTCGTTTATCCATTCCTTTCGCCTGGTTTATCGTCCTCCCGACGTCTACTATTATCACGATTTTCACTGATTACTCGTGGTTTGCGACTCCGTTTTCTGTGGTGATTTGTCACCTCGATGGTAAACATTAACACCGCTCGGAATTTGTCCATCGAATTCGGCAATACCCTAAATAGGAAATTGAGAGTAAATAAAAAGTATTTAAAAAAGTTAGTACTTTCACATAATTTATACTATTTGAATTATACTCGCCCGATTCGTCTTTTCTGCACCTTTTTGCAAATAATATGATGCTGAGAAGATTTCCAGGATTAGTTCTTCGCATAGTTATTGTTATTCCCAATGTATTCACTATTGTCGTTCACAGTTATTCATTCTAAGTTATGACGATGATCTTCGATGTGAGTTATCATAAAACTGTGACTTTCACTCTACTCCGGTGTGAAATACTTCTGCGGAAATGTTGGTTCCTTTTGTTCAACCCTGGCAACGCATTGCGTGAGCCCTCATGTTGCTTTGAAATGTGATGTTAATAAATTATCAAATCGATGCATTGTATGATTTCACTAGCATTTAATACATGTTTGACAAAATAATCGTTTCTTTTTAACCAATCATAAATTTCTCAGTCAATCATCTCTCCCAAAGAACCTAGGCTTCTGTAACCGACTGGCAGCAAATTCGGTTTTGGTACTTCAAAATATCATTCCTCACTTTCGGAACTGAAGAACGTTAAATTTGTAGAACAGGCATTCACACGGCATCACAGGCATTGTAGCACGGGGTACAATTTTCAGTGATACTCTACAAAGTTATGAGAAAAAGTTAAATCGTCCTATCCCTCCTCTTTGAGCCTCACGTATTTTTTTTTCTTTCTCTTTTTCCTATATATGAATATTTTGAGTAGGCTTTCAGTCAAAGGTAAAATTCAGTTGGATGTACGTCATACACACACACACGCTACAGGTTACTTTTAACTTTACAATATTTTCTTATTTTTTTCGGAGAACATTTATTTTATTGGTTTTATTATTGTGATAATTCCAGAGCCGATTTAAGTTCATTTTCAGGACCTGGGCGTGGAAGATCTACAGGATCACTTGGCACTGGAGGATCGAAATTTATAACCAGAAAATCTGGTTAAGTCCAGATTATTCGGACCCTGGGCGCCGATCCTAAGCGTTCAATGGATAAACCGGCACTGGATAATTCATACTCACTTATTTAATCAAATGGCCACTGAAGGATAATGTTTGATGTTCATTGATCTCAAGACTCCTGGATGAATTAATATGGATTTGTACAAGAAAGAGATCGTGCTATATGTATGTTATGTCGCTAAAGTGTCGTATGCAAAGACATTTTCAAACAAAAAACCAGGCCACATTTAAGAATTCTGATGAAAAAGGAGGTTATAAAACAATATATTACTGGATATAAGAAACAAGTTACATTTCTTTGTCAAATAATTAGAACCAAACCTAAGGCAAGAGAATGCAGTTCCGTAATTGCTCACTGTGTAGCAACCAAAGGCATAACTTTCAAAGTTGGCAAATATAAAAAGGACACATTTTTAAAAGTGTTGAAATATTGTTTAGCAATTTGCCAAATCTGTAAACAATATTATCCCGATTTGAGAAATCCTGGCTTCTGCGCGAATTATCTAAAGACGAACAATTCAAATGACAGAAAATGTAACAGCAAAAAAGAATTCTGGTTCACAAGAAATTTTTCCCATTAGCATTGCTCTTGATTAAAGTACCAATGTGAGTGCTGTGGCGCGCCTTACACGATACTGCGGTAAAGATTGAGTTTATGAAGACTTATACATAAATCTATATGAAGAGGTCTCAAATTATACCCTTGATAATGTGATATTAAGTTGAGTGGTGCACGGAAAAGATTTGCATTGAAGTTTTAATTTTCTTACTTAACTCTATTGAAGGAATACTTATATTTTACAAGGCGTGGCAATTAAATTTCCAGACTGCGCACGCCCTAGCCGGTAGGCTTGTTGTGAAGGAGTGGGAATGAAATATAATTGACCTTGATTGATGATGGCACGTTATTCCCATCTCTCTATCCAGATCAATTCCTTTTTCATCCTTGTTTGAATAACACGTTAAGTCGAAGTGCCGTGATCATGATAAACTTAAAAATCAAGCCGCTCATAAATTCGGAGTTCCTTGTAAAATTTAAAAAAATTCCAACTGAACGTTTTAAATTGTTAAATTGGTGTTAGGAGAAAATTCCATGTCACATAGTCAAAATTTTGAATGCCACAAAGGATTTTCGGAAGATCGGGAGGTTGCTGAAGTTTATGAGTGTTCTTGCCGATCTGGAACATCAAGAACAGGTGATATGCTCATTCTTTTTATTCGATGTTAATGGCATCATTATGATTGAATTGGTACCTTGCGGTCAAACGGTAAAACAGCAGTTTTATATTGAGGTTCTGAGAAAGATTAGAGAAAGAGTGAGGAAGAAAAGGCAAGATCTAAAGTGCAACAACAAGTGGATTTTGCACCGAGACAACGCCTCGGTGCAAAATAGCTTCAAAAATCTGTAAAATAGTTCTTGGTGGACAAACGCCTTACTGTAATCAAGCATCCACCGTGCTCCCCAGATCTCGAGCCATACGACTTCTACCTGTTTCCTAAATTGAAAAATGCATTGATTCGAACCCATTTTCAGTCTGTAGGAGAAAGAAAGTTAAAAATGGCACACTTTCTGAAGGTAGTGACACCTAATGAGCGGCAGCACTGCTTTGAACGGGGGAAACTCGTATGCAGCTATGTATTGATAGGAAAGGGAAGTATGTTGAAGGGAGATTAAAAGGTATTTGCACATTGTCTTCAATAAAGCTAATCCGGTTATTTAACTGTCACGGTAGTAAAACTATAAATCTGTGTTCTTGATCTCTATCGCCTGAATCTGTATGCATTGCCACGTCGAAATCGAAATCTATCGCCTGAATCTGTATGCATTGCCACGGGAATAAAATGGCTTCAAATATATCCTACTGTGCTGTATCTTGAATCATATGGGTAGACTATCGGCCCGACAGACGTTGTCCAGTACACACGTCTTAAATCTGAAAATTTCAAACTTTTTTGAATAAGTTGAGCCAATCTGGACCGTTTTGATGAAAATTTTTATAAAAAAAGGTATTACAATACCTGACGTCATCACATGCACAGATGCGTGTGAGTAAGAGTATAATATGAACTAGGTTGAATATAGTAGAAGCTATTCTGAATAGAAACTTAAACTTGTTTTAATTAAATGATAAAAAAGATAAAACTCGAGCTATATATATATATACATATATTCATAACAGGTATATTCTTTTAATGTACAATAAATAAATTTTTTGTAATGTCATTGAATGCACAATATTTTTGGTTAATCCTTCAGAGGTATAAACAAACAAATGCGATGGTTGTAAACCCTCGGACGCGCAACATATAATTGGCCGTGCGAAAAACAAAAAATTTTCTCCTCTTATTTCTTTTTTTCTTCTTGCCGCGCATTAGCGGAATAAACAATACACAGGGGTAAAACAATTATGCGTTTTAAGGTTTTCATTTAATATCCTTTTAACTAACTGATATATTGGACCGAATTGTGAATCTAAATCATTCTCGAATCTACTTGAACCCCACAAAAAATGTCATCAAAATCGGTCCAGCCGTTTAAGAGGGGTTCAGTCACAAACACACGCACAGAAGATTATATACACACTAGAACGTCGATTATCCGAATCAATTGGGACCAGACACCGTTCGGATACGCGATTGTTCGGATAACCGAAAATCGACTGCAATCCATGCAGTATATGAAACCGGACATTATACGAATATTGTGAATCATCACATGTGCGGGAAGCGTGCTTGAAGAAAAAGCAAAATGTCGCAGTTTTACCTTTATTGTGGAAAATAATCATTTTTCGCTGTACCAATGTACACCCTCGTTTTTTTGCTGCAAGGTCTCTGAGTCTCTTGAGTAGCAGTAGTCGAGTATGACAGCACTCTGTTTTTCGTACCCACTGTAAAACTGTCTCTAACGCAGAAAACGTATCAGCATTTGATGGACCCTTGCTATTTTCGTTACGGTTCAATGTTTCTAGTTTTGTCTCTATGTTCCAGACGTTGCGCTTCCGTTTTTAATTCGAAGTCATAGCAGTTCACAACTCAACAAAAGAGCAAGTCTACACACCCTCACTTGGAAACAAACTGACCTAATACTCTGCTCAGATGTTTACCAAATCACACAACTGAAATTCTCCAAATATACCTGACCTTGGGTTTTCACGTCACTTTTGGCCTCACGCGAAACAACTGTTGAGTATTGCACTGTTCGCGAAAACTTATTGATACACAGTACATATAAAGAGTGTTTTTTTTCCAGGTATAGAAGTTTAAGTTGGCATTACTTTCCAAGATGGCGACCGATTTAACAGCTGTCAAGTGATTTATTCTCAGTTTGGTTTGGCAATTCATCAAAACGATCATCAAGCAAGGCGTAGATTCGTCGAATGGGCCCAAAACGAGATTCCCGTTGTTCCCGATTTTCATAAGCGAATTTTGTTTAGCGATGAAGCGCACTTCTGGTTGAATGGCTACGTCAACAAACAAAACTGCCGCATTTGGAGTGAAGCTAATCCACAAGTGTATGTTGAAACACCATTACATCCAGAAAAACTGACTGTTTGGTGCGCTTTATGGGCTGGTGGAATCCTTCTTCAAAAACGATGAAGGCCACAACGTTACAGTCAATGGTGATCGGTATAGAGCCATGATTACTAACTTTTTCATTCCTGAATTGAACAATCATGATGTCCAGGAGTTGTGGTTCCAACAAGATGGCGCAACATGTCCCACAGCTCGTGCCACAATCGATTTATTGAAAGACACGTTTGGTGACCGCCTAATTTCACGTTTTGGACAAGTGAATTGGCCTCCAAGATCTTGTGATTTAACACCGCTAGACTATTTTCTGTGGGGCTATGTAAAGTCATTGGTCTATGCGGATAAGCCACAAACGCTTGACCATTTGGAAGACAACATTCGCCGTGTTATTGCCGATATACGGCCACAAATGTTGGGAAAAGTCATCGAAAATTGGACGTCCAGATTGGACTACATCCAAGCCAGCCGTGGCAGTCCTATGCCAGAAATCATATTTAAAATGTAATGCCACAAGATTATCTTTCGAATAAAAAAAAATCATGTCAATCGAATAATACATCGTTGTTTTATTGCAATTTAAAGTTCTATACCTCTAAAAAAACACCCTTTAGTTGACAAAAAAATACTGGTTCGGATATTTGACGCTTTCGATAATAAACGTTCGGATAAACGATGTTCTACTGTATAATGATTGATTTGGCAAACTACAGCTACAAGTTTGCTGATCTCTGCTGCAGAAGTTTACTTTGACGGGACATGTGCGGAGAGATGGAAGTGACAGCTCAAGTGTTATTCTTGCTACTTCACCATGATTTAAAATTATGAATTTTTTACCATTAATCGTATATAATCATGAGATTTATTTAAATTATTCACTGCAACTTTTTACCATATTATTTAAGTCTTGAGCTAAAGATTACCTGTTGAACTAGAATTTGAAAAATAATTTCCGATTCAAGGATCATTATATTTCAAAGACATATTTATAGTTTCAGCGTAAATTTGGTGTTGCTGAGGTTTCATAAATTTTTCAAAACTTTCAATAAAGGTGTAGTGGATATATAAAAAAAGGAAAGTTTTCATTATGAAAAACAAGTTTCAATAAAATAGTTTAAACCACGATTACTGTATAGTGCCTCTTTAACTACTACAGAATCTCCAAATATAATGTATGTCTTATCTACACATAAAGGGAAAAATTTTTAATTTTTGAACAGAGACCATAATCAAGATTAAAAGCACGTTTCTTGTACCCATAAAATTCGAAAATAAGCCCTGTTAATGAAAAACTGCATGAATATATATATAAAATACTGAATTCAATGTAAAACAAAAATATAAGGAAAAATAAAAAAAATGTATTTAAGTAAAATGCCTCGAAAAATGAGTGTACGGAAGGATACATGATTCATTTCAGAACTGAAGGGGGGATTTAAATCTTATTTAAAATTGAAAGAGAAATTCTCAGAGGGGACATATTGCTGAAATTTTGAGATGACTGCGAATAATAAATAATGAGAAGAAATAATTTTCTCTCTCAATGTCTTATACATAGAAGAAAAACTCTTTTGCTTAATCGCATTCTTTCTCAATATTTTTTTGTCTATAAACAAAAATACTAAATCTACATTTACTAGTTTCTTCTTTCATTGCAAGGGTTGCGGCAACGGTAACCTAATGGTCCTGAGCATGGACTTGTGGACGTCGAGTCATGAGTTCGAACCTAGTGTCACTGAAGACCCGCCACATTAATGATTAAATCTGTCGAGGCTCCTCCCTTGGCGTGGTGCGGAAACTCAAAGAGGGAGTGCTAGCTCAGGTCTCTTGACCATTTCAGTAGGCTAACCTCATCACTTGACCATGGTTCAAAATTACGAGGTTCGTCGCTTATAACCTTCATGGTGCTTTATAACACGGTGTTAAACTCACTCTCTCATTCAGGTTAAGGCTAATGAACTGCGGCTAGCATGAGTTGGGTTCATATCCCAATTCCATTAAGGTATCCGACTACGTTCGGAACCTTGATTTTAAGAAGCGCATAAATGGATAATTTTCATGATATTTAGTGTCACTCAGATTAGAATACATGCATAAAATTGTTTTAAGGACATTTTGACAAAAAAAATTATTTAAATATAATATTTTGGCAAAAAATTAACTTAGAATAATCTTTTCCCCAAATGTTCTCCTTTTTGTGAAAAATGCTTCTATTAGAATAATATTTTGCCTGTATATAGCTCAGACCTCTCTACAGAGGCTCAACTGAAATTTTTGAAAAATTCACATTATTTTCAGAGTTACCACCAATTGAAATCATTATCGACGTTTTTTTCTTAAAATTGCTCCCCTCTGTTGTCGTAAAATATGAATAAACCCACTTCTAAGTTATATATTTCAAAACTTCTAGTTGAGCCTCTGAACAGAGGTCTGAGCTATATACAGGCAAAATATTATTCTAATAGAATCATTTTTCACAAAATGAGAATATTTTGAAAATGGTTCATTCTTATGTTCATTTTTTGTCAAAATATTGTACTTAAATAATTTTTTATTGTAATACTATTCTTAACCCCTTAAGCGGTCAATTTTCTGTCCAAAATGTTCCAAAAAAAGCACATTTTTTATTGCATATAACTAAGCGTAATACTCAATAGAAGGTGAAGATGGAAGAATCTTATTTTAATTTTCAATTTTAAAGTTTTCACACTATTTTTTTATTCTATATTTATGGAGTACAAAGCCTCATAAATGTTTGCTTTCTAAAAGTACATTCTGCATGCTGTAAAGAATGCTTCATATATCTCAAAAGAATTTCTCTCATACTTAACAAAAAAAAATTATGTGCGTACCCTCTTTTAAAAACGTTTGAGGATTTTGTGTGTGTGCATATAGATATATGTTAATGTGTATATACATACACACATACGTAATATACATGGGATGTATATATACATTTGCATAATACATTGTGTAATTTAGTAATGAGGGACAGATATAATATCGACTTTTTTAGATTATCTTTCCATTTTCATTTCTTCTAAAGCAACAAATTACATATTTTGCCTTGACAATCCCAGTTCTTTATCGAATATTTTCAAGAATCTAAATTCCTGTCTTCAATGAAAAACTCCCGCCTTCCCCACAAAGAAAATCCCGAATAAGAAGTATTTCAGTATCATGCACAGACTGCATATTTTAAAAACACCAGGACTAATAATCTCGCTATAAAAATTAAAAACATGTGCAAATCAAAGATAAAGAGAAGAAAATATCAGCGCCCGTACAGCGTACGAGTAAACCGGTCGTGGCTAGCTTTCGGTAGGCCGTACGGTGTACGGGCAAACCAGTTAAGGGGTTAAAACAATGTTATATACATTTTCTAATCTATGTGACATTCAATATCATGAAAATTATCCATTTATGCGCTTTTGAAAATCACGGTTCCGAACGTAGTCGGATATCTTAAAATTTCTCCCCTCTGTTGTCGTAAAACATGGATAAACCCACTTCTAAGTTATATACTTCAAAAATTGTAGTTGAGTTTCTGTACAGAGGTCTGAGCTATAAACAGGCAAAATATTATTAAAATAGAACCATTTTTCACAAAAGGAGACTATTTTGAAAATGAGTCATTCTATGTTCCTTTTTTGTCAAAATATTGTACTGAAATAATTTTTATTGTAATACTATTCTTAAAACAATTTAATATACATTTTCTAATCTAAGTGACACTAAATATCATAAATATTATCCATTTATACGCTTTTTCAAAATCACGGTTCCGAACGTAGTCGGATACCTTAACCAGATTTTCTGGATATAAATTTCGATCCACCATTAACAAGGGAGCCTGTAATCTTCTGCGCCCAGGGCCTGAAATGAGTTTAAATAGGCACTGGTTACCCCTATGTTTTTTCTAATGTATAATTTTCATTTAAAAATGCTCTTTGATAAGCATAATTTTTTTTATGTATTTTTACTACTTATTGCATAATTCCTATTTTTCTTTTTACATTTGGGTTAATCGAATACTAACAAAAGCTAAGCCCATGAATGAAATATTTAAATTTTGTTTTTTTACAAAAACACAGAAGTTAATCCTTGGTAATTGATAACTGCTATTAAAAATTTTTCCTAAGTTCACTACAGTTGAAATTATAAAAATACGCTTAAAATGACGATGTTCTAAAAACACTTTCTTCTGGATTTGTCACTAGAGAACTATAACCGATAAAGATGCGACTTAAAAAAAACCCACCTAGCTACAGAGTAATTTTTTTTAAAAAAAAATGCCTATACTTTTGAATATTCAATTATCAGTCATGTTTCAATCCCACCAATATAGATTAGCCATGATTCAAAAATTGAATTATTCGTATCACACGTTTCTTGCAAAAAAATAGGTCAAGGGTATCTTAATAATAATAAATAATGCAAAATGTCCTTGAAATACGATTTCAAGGTCACAGTTCTTCACTTAATCATTGAAATGACATAATTAGTATTTTGTTGGCTACTTTTTAATCCCGGAGATGAATTATTCAAACTACTAATATCTATTGAAAAAGATTGATATTTCTTTTTTCCTATTATTTGAAAAGAATTAATTCTCAGATATTCACACACACACACACACATTTCAAGGTATTTTATTTTAAACATATCGAAAGCATTTTAAATAATTTATTCTCTTGCTTTGAATTTCTTTCGGCTCAATACTTTCAAATTTCTTTAGAAAAAGAATTAATTTAATTTTGAGAAGGAAGAAGGAAAATGTAATTTCTCTAACAAATGAGTTATATTAACATTGATGAATACTTACGTAAGAAAGGTATTAGAAAAACTACAGCATAAAAATGACTAAAAAAAGATATTTAACGATTTTATTATGTTTGTACTCAATTAATTTTATTTAACTAAACGAAAAGGAAAAAAATCACTCTATCTTATAAGTTTAACTCGTCTTGTAACACAAAAAAAGAAGTTAAAAAAGGAAATAATAATCGTTTGCTAAAGAAATATATGCTTAGAATATTTAATTTATTACTCAATGGAAAAACATTTTCAAAATTAGAATTTCTTTAGAATTAAATTCCTTTTTCACATCTCTATTGAAATATCTTTTTTAAACATATTAAATATTAATAAAATGGTATAAAAATGTCAGAAAGAAGAAAATAAACAAAATAATCGTGTTCATCACATTAGAAAACGTAATCTTTCATTAAATATAATATTCTAAACGTTTATCAAAATACGTTTTCTAATACTTGTTATTGTTATGATACATGATTTTATTTCTTGTTCATGCGGAAATCTTCTACGATTTCTTTTTTTAATAAATATTTAGTTATTTCAATTTAATGCATATCTTTTAAATAAAGTATCTGAAAAAATACTCTGTTTTTAAGAATAATTAGACTAGTGCTTATATACACACAGTGGGCCACAAAAGTGTTCGTACACTTGCAATTTCTTATAAAATTTATTGTTTTCGACTAATAAAAATTAATATATTGGAAGTGTAATTTTTTATGATATCTGCAACTTGTTCTTAATGGAATGACATAATTAATTTTTTAAAAATAGAATAACTATTTTTTTAAAAATTAGTTATCAAAAAGCTGATAAAAAATTACGCCACAAAAGTCTTCGTACACTTAACAAAAATCTCAACTTAGCTTTTTAAATATTGTATTTCTTGCTTAATTTAATACTTAGTAGGACATCTTTTAGTGTCCAAAACAACTTTTGAGAATCTTGGTATGGATTTAATCAGTTTTTTTTGTAATTTCTGCATCGATTTTCCTCCATTCTTCTGTGATTATTGTTTTTACACCACATTTTGTGTTTATTTGTCACGTTTTCTTTTTTTTACATAAAAATCTCAACAAATGTGTTCTACTGGGATAAATAAAGTGATTGAGGAGGTGTTTTCATAATTTGGGGGCAGTTATAGAGATACCAGCGACGTACATTGAGAGCATTGCTCTTGGCGTCATTGCCCTGTTAAAAAATTAAGTCGTCTCCAACATCAAATTTCAGGTCGATAATTTAAAATTTCTCTTTAAAATATTTAAATAGAGCTCATCATTCACAATACTATTAAAAAAATTTCAAATTACATAATTCTAAGGCCAATTTACACCCCCACGCTAAAACACCTTCATTTCAATGCTGAAGCATGGACGTGGAGGAGTTGTTGTTCCAGATAAATTCATGGGATTAAACTCCTTATTTTTTTCATTTACAAGCTATTATAGGCCCATCAGAACCAAAAATGTTGAATTATCTGCCATCCCAATCAATTCGCTGTCAATTTGAATTTTCTGAAACTTAATCCCAAGCATCTAGTTGGATCAATGAACTATGGAGGTGGAAGTGTTCTTGCGTGCGGGTGTAAATCGGTTTCAGAATGAGATATTTTGGTATTTTTTGATGGTATTGTGAATCATGAACTCTATTTAAATATTTTAAAGATAAATTTTAAATTATTCACCCAAAATTTGGATGTAGGAGATGACTTCATTTTTTAACAGAATAATGACGCCAAGCGCAATGTTCTCCATGTACGCCGCTGGTGCCTCTATAACTGTCCCCAAATTGTGAAATACCTCTTCAATCCCTTTATTTAGCCCAGTAGAACATATTTGATGAGATTTTGATTTTTTTAAAAAAGAAAACATGACATATAAACACATGACGTGGTGTAAAAACAATAATCATAGAAGTATGGTCGAAAATCGATGCAGAAATTACAAAAAACTAATAAAATCTATACCAAGATTCTTAAAAGTTGTTGTGAGCACTAAAAGATATCCTACAAAGTATTAAATTAAGAAAGAAATACAATATTTAAAGCTAAGTTGAGATTTTTGTTAAGTGTACGAAGACTTTTGTGGCGTAATTTTTAGTAACTTTTCGATTCTTAAATTTTTTAAAAAATAGTTATACTATTTTTAAAAAATTAATTACGTCATTTCATTATGAACAAGTTGCAGATATCATAAAAAAAACTACACTTACAATATATTAATTTTTATTAGTCGAAAACATTAAATTTTATTAGAAATTGCAAGTGTACGAACACTTTTGTGGCCCAATGCAAGTGAATATAAGTACTATCTTATTTGAGTTGTCTCTGAATTAGCTAGAAGTTATATAACACGAGAATAAAACAATATTATATTATTATAATTTTATTATTATACACATATTAGAATGAATTAGTCATGTATATGTATAAACATGATTATACTTTTTTTTATTTTACTTATATACTACTGTGATAAAAAAAAACGTTAACCTTTTAACTATCAAATTATTTTGAGGATTTGAGTACATAAATTGCCAGTTTTTTTTATTGCAAAAATAAAATGTTTGGTACACAAAATAAAATGTACTTAGTAGTTAAAAATAAATAGTTTTAATTGCATGCATTAATACTTTTAAGGTTTTGCTGTTGTTTCTAATGCCACCTGTCTGACGTAGTCAGATCGTGGCCCACGAAATTCATCGTGGCATGGGGCTAGAGGTACAATTAATATAGTCACTCTCCTTGTTGGAGAGTGACCATCTATTTTGCTAAATTCACTTTTTAATTATTTTTATTCTTTTATCTTCTTTTTATTAAATCTTTTAAAATAAGTTCCATCTTGGAAACCCACACAGGCTAGCATTCTAGACCTCCCTTACGATAAGTTCCAATGCATCATTGCAGCCAATAGAGTGCCTACTCATAAAGTGCCATCGACCAATAGCAGCAGGGCCTTTCAGCTCACATCAAGACATTCCCGCCGAAACCATGGAGAAGACCATCATCGTTCCTGTAACCACGCCTCCTTGCCACGTTCGAACTACCAATCAGGACACTCTCTATCAGGCAGGCCCACTCACATCAGGCCACATCTACAATCTTGATATGGGATGGAGGAACGCTTCGCGTTCCATTTCCCAGTGACATCCAGCCTAGGCTAGAGGTACGCCTGGTCGTTGGCCTTGAGCACCATACAGGTGATAGTACGGTTTAGCTCGGCAAAATTCCCCGAAGGGACGATAGATGGCGACACCACCTCTATCTCCACCTCCAGAATGTCTGCATGGTAACTGAGGGGGAGAGAAATATTCTCCAGGCCCTGCGCTCGTGACTAAGACTACGGACCCACTGATTTAACGAGCACGTACTCCGTGTGTACTCGGAGGGTATTTATTTGGTGGCATCGGGCATCGATCGCAGGCCTTTCGGTCTGGAGTCCGATGCTCTAACCACTAGGCTACCCACGGCCCTAAGGTTTTGTAGAAACTGCATATTTGCTTGAGGTCTTGAGGTGAAAGCCACACAGCGTGGCAATGGTAAATTTCTTTTGGTGCAATATTTTCTATAAAAAAATAAAATAAGTAGCTTAGTAAGTCATCTTTGTGTGGTACAGCTATAAACACTTTTCCAAGCACAAATCAACTCCATAATCATTCCACCAGAATCGTGCTTCCTTCCTTATCTTTTTTTCCCATTTGCATCCCTTTTTGAACAACAAACTTTACGCTTTTTTGTAGGATCACATTTTGGGATAAAAAGTGGAGGAATAGAAAGGGAGGGGGAATAGGAGAAATATTGGATAAAAAGTGTCGTTCACTAAGACCTGCAGGGTTATCTAGTGTAGGTGGTTTGTCAGGATTCTTTATTCCAGAAGCTCTCTACATCAACATATTTATAAAAAAAAACTCTTCTACAACTTAGATTCAAAATTCTAAAAATGTAATACTTTTCTTAACTACATTTTTATAGAACAAAAAATGAGTTCCAGAGTACCTTGTCTAGTAAATGTTAAAATATTTTTTCTGGCATTTTCGGACTGTCGAATGAAAGGGTATTTCCTGATCACAGCGATCTACACACTACTCGTAGTTTAATTGTAGTTAAAAACAACCTTTGGCTTGAGTATATCTTCAGTTTATTTTATTTTTTTTATTTTTGAAATTGATTATGGAAGTATCAGAAATACTGCTCATTAAACACCATCTATTGAATTGAGACAATATTAAGAGGTCTCAGGGATAATAAATTTCTCTAGAGGGCTGAAAATAAAAACAATTTTCAAACAGGTATAATTCTTTTAAATTTAAATTAAATAATTGGAATCTTTTACACATTATTTATAAAGGAATGGGGCTTCAGAAAAGTATAAAATGTTTAAAATATAATCATAATTTTAAAAATTATTAGCATATGAAAATAAGAAACATTTTTATAAGAAATATTAATAAAGTTTTACGTTGCGCAGGCTATTTTCTAAAACAGTTGCTTTAATTCCTAGCTATAAGTTGATTTATAAAGTTAAATTTATATCCTTATTACACTGTAGTAATATTGTATTAGTAGAATAATAAGTTATATATTTTAAAAAATAAAAAAGTACATTTTTTCAAAATTTTTTTAAAAAATTCAATATTTTTTAAATATTTCGAAATACAAAATATGTATTATTCTTAAATGATGTAGGGTTTAAAGAGTATGGTACATTTTATAACTCTATGAAGCTTTATACATCATAGTCTAGTATTTTAGAAAACAGCGTGCGCAAAGCAAAACTTATTTAATATTTATTACAGAATTTTCATACGCTTATAGTTTTTTAAACTATGATTATATTTTAAACATTTTATACTTTTCTGAAGCCCCATTCCTTTATAAATAATGTGTAAAAGATTCGAATTATTTAATTTAAATTTTAAATAATTATACCTGTTTGAAAATTGTTTATATTTTGAGCCCTCTGGAGAAATTTAACACCCCTGAGACCTCTTAACATTTTCCGATACAGATTTGAGTTTGATAAAGAGGTGAAACCAAAATAAGCTTCTCCCGATATGTATTCGGGTACGACAATAAGAGGTGCACTTAAAAAAAATTCTGAGGCAAGACATTTTTGAGCAATACTGCCGTGCCTGAGATAATCTCGGGTATGAGATTTTGGAACGCTACTATCGTGCCCGAGATAATTTCAGCCATGATAGTTAAAAGGTTACGAGTAATTTCTTAAAAGTGCATATATTGTAGGTATCATTTGCAAAGTTTTGTCAAACATTTTTACGACTTATAAATAGGAACATGGCAACACATAAGAATTTATTTCATTAATCGTTTGAATATAGTAGTTGTTTTGAAAGTAGGAAGAAAAGGACTTGAATTGGAGCTCAATAACTCATGGGTTTTGTATCTCGATGATATACCTTCTTACAATACCATTATTTCAGAACTTTTTGACAGAGTTCAACAGATACAGGTCTGCAGACCCCATATTTATCTGATATGGTACCAGGTGGCTTTTCTTTTTTCCAAGGTTAAACGTTTCTTCTCGATCCACATTTTGACTACATTTATATTATAAGAAAATAAATTCAAAAGGATGAAACCACCTTGAAAGTTTTCCCCCTAACGACTTCAGGGCCTATTTCGAGAATTTAAAAAGACCTTGACAGAACTGCATTGAAATCGAAAGAGATATAGTATATTTTGAAAAAATAATTGTGTTCTAGTCATCTCATGTCTTTCGTATTTTCAATTTTACTGATTAAGAAAATATTTTTATTCATCAAGATATAATTTACATTGAGTTAGAAGTGAATTTTGTAGTACTCAATTAAAACTAAGCAAGTCAAAAATAAGTCAATTAAATTTAATTAAAAAATTAATTTTAAATTTTAATTAAAACTAAACGAATTTCAAAAAATTAATGACTTTAATGAAAACTTTATCACGATTTCCTTTTCAAAATAAACCCTCTTTCCCAACATAACATTTTAAAAATTTAACACTTTCTCGTATTTTATCAGTTTTAAAGTATTTTTAAGTACGCCGCGTCAATAGTAAACACGAACATTTTTCATTTTCTGTAAAAACAAACACAAATATCTATCATAGAATTTTTTTTATGTTGCAACCAGATATAACTAGATTTTCTGTAGACAGTAATTTTATTTTCTTAAATGGAATGTAAAAACCATGTAACAGACAGTTTCTCAAAAACCGTGTCTCGAATTCTTTATATATTTAAATAAAAGTACATTGTTTCAAATCAATACACAATCTATTTATAATCTCTGCAAACGATTTTGACCAAACGACCTAAGTGTATTCAATGTTAAAAAATACACACAATTACTCTCTAACAATAGTAATTCCCCGCGACTATCTTAATTTAAAAAAAGAACAATATATATTAAAATAGAACGTTTTCTTTCAACATTCAGACATTCCAGTCGTCCTAGAGACCGACGTCTCAAATTTATCGATTAAGATTAAATCAAGTTAAATTACCGATGCTTTGAAAGGAAATTCGCTTGTTGCAGATTTCTTTGAGCGATGCATCAAAAACATATTTTTATTTATTTTTGCATTAACCCGAAAAATATTTACTTCTGTCAATCGGAATGAACTGAAAAATAGTATCCATTTTAATTTTTAATGTCTATTTTATAATTTTATTATACATAAAAACTATTTTAGAATCGATGCTTAACGAAATAAAACCTTTATCTTTGCCAGACGATTTTAAAAAATCTGTTAAAATAAACGAATGATCTTTTGAAAAAATTTTATTAAAATACTTCATTCATAGCTGTATAAAAGAGGTGGAAGTATTTTCAAAATAGATTATCTACTTATTTATTACTTTTATTTTTATAGTTCTGCATGGCCAAAAATGTACTATATGTATCTCATGTACTCTAGAAATTTTCTTCTCTGAAAAATTCTGCTTCGTTGCTTTACCTTTTTGATTAATTATGCTTACAATATTAACCATTATTTAAATACTTAAACTGTAAATATTTTCTGGAATTGATTCAAACTGCATATGTAATAAAATGTAATTTTACAGTAATAGAAAAATGATGCAATTTTGCAAAACAATTTTATTTTCCATGAAAATTCTTACAAGTAATGAATAATTTAATTTAGAATCGATATCATGTTATATATATTATATTATTCTAAGTCCTTTTAATGTATTTTCAAGCATGATAAAAAAAATTAACTTTGGAAAAGTGCATTTTTTTTTTGCAACAACTAGATGAAATAATAAAATTCTTAAAGATACATACTGTAAATTCGATAGAATATGAAAAAAACCCATCTTGAATAAAGATTTTTCTCTTGTATGGCAGGGCACTTTTAAGCTAAGCGATAATTTAAAATTTTGAGGTGGAATTTTCGCCCTTTTACGTTTGACGTCCAAGCATTTTGTCTTTGATAGTAAAAAAAAATTGAAATAATTTTTCCCTTCTAATTAATTGATATTCTTACAGATAGTTTTTTTTAAAAATAATCGTCTGCCAGCTTCTGAAACAATAATTTTATAAAATAGCTAAAAAGTGCTCTCAAAAGTAAGCCATAATTTAAAATTTTTAATGAATTATAAGCTATGATTTTGTGAAAAAAAGAAAACAAATTGAGAACACTGCCATCCTCCATCCCTACTCAAAGTTTTAGTTCATAAAAATTTTTATGTCAAAACACATACACATCAGGATGAATCGAAAAAAAAATTCATAATTCATTCATTCTACCTATGCGGAAAAGTTGTTCTCTGGTATGTGAAAAAATAAAACAAAAAAGTAATTTTTATGTTAAGTGTTGCCACAAGGGGAATGAAGTTTAGGTACTTTAGCTTTTTATGGTAAAAAGTCAAAATCATTTTTCAAAAGTCAAAACAGGCACGTTAGTACTTTTTAACATTTATTTCGATGAGAAGACACCTACTAAATAGTTACAAAGAAAAACTTCAAGTACATTTAACAGCTTTTTTAGTATCAGGGCTTTTGAAAATAAACATATTATTGAAATTCCAGCGCAGGATAAAGAGGAAGACGGAAAAAGCTAAGATTGGACTGATTCGACGGAGCGGGGAGAGAGAATTGAGTTATGATATGTACTATTCACTATGCTCAGTTTTCACATCTTAATAATCATTGCTTTTCGTTATTTATATTGTAGGAAATTAATTTCATTTTACTATACTGTTCAAATTAATTGGGACAAACATATTTTTCTTGTTTGAGTTAGTATGTGATTACTAAAATGATGTCCTGAACCACCTTAAACCCGTTATATCTGTGTTTAGGTAGTGTTATCAATCGACTTTGACTATATTTTATTCATTTTAATGTATCAGGAGCTCAGTTGTGAGCCTTTCAGGGTGACAGCTGGTAATTTCAATTTTGCGTTCTGTATAAAACGTGTTACTTTTACTTGTTCAAAGGTGGATATTACTCCGAGGAACAGTTCTAAAATAAATCATTCTCAATAAACATATTTCTATGACTGTAAGATATATAATCATGGCAGTTGGTGTAATCTAATTAAGTGTTTCAAAAACATTTCAAAATTCTGAATCATCGTCTCCAAAAAGAAAAGATAAACGCGCACTCAAACGTAAAATTACTGCAAGAACTAATAAAATTTTAATAAGAAATAGCAAAATAAATCCACGTAAGTCAAGCCCAGACCCTCGAAGGGATTTATTGCATTATGGTGTTGAAAAGAGTACCTCAATTTTACAGAAAAGGGTTTTGAAAGTTAGCCGTAAGGCATCAAAAACGAAGAAAAAGTAATTTCTAACTCAGGAATGATGAAAAAATTTTCAGTATGGGGCCAAAAAATACCGACCATGGACTGTTAACGACTGGATGAAGGTGATTTTGAGTGATGAAACATTTATTTGTGCAGGAATACAAATCAAGAGTAGTTAGACGAGGTGAAGTTGAAACTGTTCATATCGAACAGATAGTAAAACACCCTTCTAAACAGATGCTTGAGGTTTTTTCGCAACAAATGGCCCTGGAGGCTTAGTTCCTCTTACATACATGAAGAATTCTGTCAAATATATAGAAATATTATGTAGTAGGATTTTTCCATTCATGAAAACATTTGATGGAACATTTCAACATGACTTGGACCCTTGTCACAATTCGAAATTGTTCCATACTTTTATGCGGGAAATAAAATAAAACTGCTCGATTGGCTTGAAAATCCCCTAGGCTTAAATCCTATTCAAAACTGATGGCATATTCACGACAATCGTTTCGCTCAGATGAATCGCACGATAACAGAGCAAATTATAAGAAGGCTTTGCTAGTGTGTTTCCATGATGATGAAATCAGGAACATGTGTGTGCTACTCTAGTGGAGTCAATGCCAAGACGGGTTGAAAAGGTCATTTCTCCTAAAGGAAGACATACTTCATACTAATATACAGATTTTTCAGCTACTAGTAAAAAGCTAAGGTTTTAGAAAAAAATCCCTTTTTTTTTCATTTGTCCCAATTAATTCGAACAGTATAGTAAGTCTACAGTCATCTGACCAAAATATAAAAATTTGTATCCTATTTTTTTTAAAAAAATTCAATCCCTTTGTTGCAATATCATACTTTGAAATTATTTTTCTCTTAATCTGCATACCCCATAGAACATCTTTTTCGAATTGGTAGTTCAGATTATTAATAATTTTTTCTCTCCGCGTATCAGTGATCCAATCTAATCCGCATGTCAATCTTAAAAGCAGAATTCTTGCATCGAGTTATGCAGTTGTAAACTTTTTTTGTAAATGCAAATCGCTTGTGTTCAGTAAAACTTTTCCAGTAATGTTAGAGTCTTTTAAGTCTTAGAGTTTGAGGAAAATAATGGTAGAGTGAGAGTTATGAATTTTTTTTTAGATATTTGGTTTATTTACGTCACAGAAATTATAATTACAGTATATACATTTACATTGAAGTTATTCAAAATATTGGTTATTTCATTAGGGTTCATAATACGATATTCGTGAGGGAGGAGGCCACAACCGTTTCCTTTGGTATTTTCCAACGGACTTCCTTTCTGCTCTCTCCGGGCTGGGGTGGCATCTTTCTGACACCTCGAATTACATACAGCTCGTGGGTTGAGTGGAGTTTTTCTCATGGTCAAAGGTTATCGGGTCGATGACAGAAGTCAAGACCCCGCAATATTTAAGGGGGAACATGTGCATAGAAACGCGGATATCCTATCCTCAAAAAGAAGCCAATTTTTTAGATGTGTGATGCGAAAACGTTACACTTATGCAGTATATCCCGAGAAAACAGTGACAAGTTGAAGAAATAGTTAAGAAATAAAGAAAGCAAATCTGGGCATAGTTAAGCAAAAAAAAAAGAGGGAGGTTTTAACCATTTTTTTCAAAGATGCCAAACAAGATTTTCAAGATCTTTTAAATCAAAAACTCTCGACATAGAAGCTTGTGTTGATATAGAAATATCTGCAATTATAAGAGAAAGAAATTTTCGAGATGTTTTAATCCTAGAACTATACTCAATAGTGAGATGGGGAAATACAGAGTTTATCAGATTCCCAATAAAAGGTTTAATGGCTCAGAACTAAGTACGTACTTGACAAAATTAAAACAGATTATTATCATTGTAAATATTGTACGTAAAAACAGCAGCCCTACTGCTACGAAGACAAATTTTCTGAGGGATAATATTCATGAAATTCGACGAAAACCTTAAAAACTGGTTACATTTCTTAAGTTAATATGTTCAAGATACGCGAAGATGAAAGATAGAGGGAAGGGTTGAATATCAAAGTATAAGACAAACACGTCAAAATAATTTGCCTACAGGACAAACAGCAATACTCAGATATAACCAAAAAGTACAAAAAGACTTGAAATTGCCAGTAGGAAAGATTTGATGAAAAAGCATTTTGTTTTGAATTTGGATAATGGATCCTTCCTCATATGACATTGCATGGGACAAAAAAGGTAAATTAGGGACTTTTTATGACAATATATGAACACAATTGCGCTTTCTGGAATCTTTAGGACTCTGTAAAAAACAATTAGTAGACTCATTATTTTCGCTCTAGTGGAATTTACTGTAACAGATGATTTCCTTGAGATTTAGGAGTAGTAAAATGTGGAATGACGCTCGTCGAAGCAGCCGATTTAGATCATTTAATTGAGTTTCTAAAACAGCATATAGTAAATTAAGGGCTGAAAATCGCAAAAGAATAATTTTATATAAGAAAAACTTAAGTAAGAATACTTGTTTTTTTTTTTTTTTTCAAATTATTTTCAAACAATAAAAATCTTCTAAGAATAATCTAATCTAAGACCCTGATTATAAATTTGTATTTTTCATAAGAGAGAAGATAATAGATCAAAGAGAAGAAAAGTTGCGATGATAGTTTAAACAAGATTTTTAAAAATCAGAAAACAGACAAATTATATCATAAACAACTGAAATAAATCAATCTATATAAGAATTATAGTTAGACACTCAAGCATTTTTGGTCAAACAATTAATACAAATGAAAAGAAAAGATATGAGATAAGTTTACAATGGATAAATAAAAATCTTTTTACATGAAAATACTTTCGATAGGAAAAAGTAAAAAAGAAAGAAAGAGAGAATTATAATGACTTTGTGTTGTACAATTATGTATTCTTGATTATAGAATTATTTGTTTTTTGTTGAAGCAAATCTTACGTTTGAGATGTATGTTTAATTTCTTTTTCTTCACTATGCAATTTATTTTTCAATTCCTACAATTAGCTCCCCCACTCTCTATATATTTATTTATCTTGGTGGAATTTTCAATTTTTAATAAAATACTGATGGGGGCCGCCTTTCCATAAGGATTACAACAGTAATTTGTATATCGGCCCTGTTGTTGTTTACAAGAAGAGGAATTTCTGGGAGTGCCTCTCACCCCACCGAAAAGGGTGACGCATTTCCCACGCCTGGAAGAAGGCAATGTACCCATAAATACATCATGGTATGGGATGTTTTTGGGAATTTCCGCGTTTTGGGAGTCATGGACCGCGAGAAGATATCCCTCCGCTGACTCCAGACCAATCAGAAAAGCTGATTGTGTTTCGAAAAAGAATCCTCTCCAGAATACAGAAGTAAACCGCCGCGAAATATAAGCGCTTGCACGACGAATTTAGTCACTCTCTGACACGAATTTTATCACCTATTTTGGTCTGACGACCCTTTGACAAAATGCCGTGATTGGAGACACGAACATAGCCACACCAAGATTCCTCTCTCTCTCAGATCCTAATTCAGTTAAGTAATCATGTATATCATTAGTATTTAACGTAATTTAAATGTTATTGTAAATAAATTAAGTGTTAATTTAAAGAACGGCTTTTTCATTTAGTGTCCTGTTTTGTTTGTCTTTAAAGATCTAATGTTTAAACTTAAGCTATAGTGTGACGCCAAATGATAAATTAGAACCTGGGTATTATAAAATGGATAATAAGAATAAATTAAATTAACTTAAGTTAACCGGGCGTCGCATTATCTGGTGCCGTGACCAGGATTTTTAAATTTTTTTTTCTCTTTGCACCATCATTTGGTGCCGGACCAGTCGTCGGAATTTTTTCTTTTTACATCATCTGATGTCGTGAATTTTTCTTGATGGGTCACCGAATAATAGTCCTACTTAATCTGTTTTAAACATGTGAAAAAAAAAAAATTTATGTGTGCTATTTCAGTTGTGAAATTTTTTTCTTGTAGTATTTTTTTTATTATTTAGATACTTAGAGATGTTGTTAATATATTTTTTTTTTTTTTCTTATGCCCTTTGTTAGTATATGTATATGTGTATTCATTATCTTAACTGATCTAGCTATGATCTCAATTTCTTATGTGTTGATATGTTTGTATTTGTGGATTTTAGTGTGTTCAAAATTCTTTTTCCGTTTAATTAATTCGAGTGTATATTGTCATATAGAGTACGTGTTTCGTTGCTAGTTAACAAATTTTTTGGCCCAAATGTTTGAAGTGGTTCAGTTAATTGATTATGCTTACTGTTCTGAGCGATTTAAGTGTTATGAAGATGTTATTTCCGATAAAAGTTCGTTAGATGTTGCGCTGCTTAAATTAGAGAAATTAACTGTGTTAAATTTTGATAGTAATTGATTAGGTGTTTATGGCTGTAGTACTTGGAATTTGAGAGATTGAAGTGATAAGGTTAGTAGTTTTTGAGGAAAGAAAAATTGGTTAAATGTTCATTTGTGCAGTATTTGAATTTAGAGCTATTAAAGTGTAGGGAAAAGGTTAAGTTTTGACGGAAATAGTTATTACGTGTTCATTGTGTTTTGCGCTTGAAATTTAGTTTTCTTTTTTTTTTTTTCTGGGATGTTGGGGTTTGTCAATTTTTTTTTGTTAATCTGCTGTTCTGGTTGAGATGAGAGTTTAATTGTTGGAGCGATGTTGTGTTTGGGGGGTAAGTGTTGGTTATATATCGATTTTTTTGTGGACATGTAGAGTATGTTAGGGCATTGGACTTCGTGAATGCGCTTGGTTTGTTGTAGTTTTTTTTCCCCTCTCCTTGTTTCTGTTGAAATTTGATTTGGAGGTGTTGTGTGGGGTTTGAGTCTTGGCGTTCTTGGCCGATGGGGAGGACGTCCCATCTCTGCCCATGTCATTCCGGCACTCCTACTCGGAGCATTTTTGTTCACCCCCCCCCACCTGCCGCTGTCCAAGGGTGGAACTGGATGCTGGTTCACTCCGGCTTTGGGAGGAATTTTCTCCCTCGCGCCCCCTGCTGTCGCAAGCGAGATCAGATATTCACCTCTCTTTTTCTCTCTATAGGGTCGCCATTCTCCCCCCTTTTTGTTGTTTGTTGCTTTTCTCTCAGAGCTACTGGATATTGAAATTTTGGTTTTTCTCTTACATTTAATTCGCATACTTTCCGCTGGAATTTTTTTATAACTATGCAACTTGTGTCATGTCGTTTTCTGATGTTTAAGTGAGACATTGTTGTGTTGGTTATTTAATGAATTTTTAGCTCAGAATTTTTATGCACTTGTTTTATGTCATGTTTGATGTTTTAGCGAGATAAAATTTTGTACTTAGTTTTTTTTTTTTAATGAATTCTAGCTCAAATTTTTTTTTTTTTTTATGCAGTTTGTTTCATGTTTTGATTTGATGCTTAAAGGACATAATGTTGTATGTGGTTAATATTAATTTTAGCTCTAGAAAAAAAAAATTTTTTTTTTTTTTTTTGATGCTATGTGTTTTATGAAATATGTAAAATTTGTTGTTTGTAATAGGATTGTTATTTAATTTTGCTTTGCGATTCATGTATGCACGAAGTTGTTTTGATGTGAGAAGGTAATTGGAGTTCAGGATTTTGTACGGATATAATTATGCGGTATATTTGAGAAAGTTGTTTTGATGTGAGGAAGGTAATTTGAGTTCAGGATTTTGTACGATTTCGAGTAATTAAGTTGATGAACATAGATAAGTTGAGTTAATGATTGTGTGGTATATTTAATAATGTTTTGAGATGCATTTAGGAAAGTTCGAGTTGAGGATTATGCGAGATTTTTGTAAATAAGTTGATGAGCTAAGATGGGTTTGGTTATTGGTATTGTGGAAAAGTCGATTAATTATTTGGATGTTGCAGATAAGTCTAGTTAGTGTTATTGGGTATGTGAGATTTTGTGTACATAAGCTGAGGAGCATAGATGGTTTTAGTTAATGGTATTGTGGAGCAGTCAATTGATTATTCGGTAGTTGCAGATGAGTTTAGTTAGTGTTGTTGAGGCATAAGATGTGAACGATCTGAGGTAAAGGCAATTTTGGATTATCGAGGAATCATTTTTAAGGTTACTGAGAATTTTAGGTTGTTGTTATAGAATTGTACTTGAGTTATTAATTAGAGGATTTTCGATGAATTGAGTTAGCGGTATTGTTGTAAATCGAGGATCTTGTTTTTTTTCGTGTTTGTATATTTGTTGCGCGTATAGTGAAACAATTTTTTCTTTTTTATATTTATTTGGACTTGTGGATACATTGTATTACGAGGATTGTTAAAAAATTTATGTTGATTAGTTAAGCGATATTTTTTTATATTGGAAACTGTTTAATTCTGTGTAACACTTGCAATAATTTTCTTTTAGTTAAATTACTTTACTCTGTATGTATCGCCTCATATGACTTGGGTTGCATATCAATTTTATGTTTTTAATTTTTTTTTTTTTCTGAAATTTTCAACTGCACTTGTGATTTCTGGAATTCATTTCTCAAATGGAAATTCAAATGTATTGAATGTGGAAGAAATTTTTTTTTCTCTTTAAAGTTTCTTTTAAACAATATTAATCGCCATAGTTATTTTTTTTACAATCGGATTTGCAAAAGATTCCTTTTTTTTTTTTTTTTTTATCTTAAATTCATTCTATCTCTTGTGCTGGCGTTTGCGGCATGCAGCTAAAATCGTTTGCGCAGGGGAATGGCATGTTTTTTGTTGCATTTTTGTAAACAGTGGGGTGCATACTGATCACATGCACACTCACGGGTTGCATTCTGCCGTATTTATTAACCGTTTTTTCTTAATTTTATTTGTAACCAATGCTCGTAGTGAAGTTTTCTTTTAAAATTCCTTAGGCTACTCAGCATTCTTGCAGGTTATATTTTTTTTTTTTTATCATTTATACGATTAGTTAATGTATAAAATTTTAATTTGCAAATCTGAATTAATTCCGTTAAATTTTTTTTAAAACTTTTATTTGTAACCAATGCTTGTAGTGAATTTTTTTTAATTTCTTAGGCTACCAAGCATTCTATGAAGTTACAAATCCACTTATGCACACTCATCGTTTCAATCTCTAATTTTTTTTACTTTTACTTAATTATTTTCATTAAATATTATCAATGCTCTTAGTGAACCATTGAAATTTTTACGCTTGAGTATGTAAAGAGTTCTGCTAGTGAGAGAATTAATGATTTTTTTTTTTTTTTTTTTTTTTTTGATGGTCTGGGACTTTCACTTCACATTGGTCGTGTCAAGATTTCGATGTTAAACGATTATGAAGTGTCTGTTTCTGGGCGCCACGCTTGAATTGTATGTAAATGTTTTCACTGGCGTTTATTTCTTATCAATGTATTTTGTTCAACACTCTAAGTGTTGTTTTATTAGTTGCGCAGTTGTTAGATACGCCAATTTTGTATTCTTACGTGTTATTTGTCTTAATATTTTTTATTATTTAGTGGCACACGATTCTTTGTGATTGTTTAATTATTTCTATTTGTCAGTCTGTGTCTGATGTTTTTGTGAATTGTTTGGGTGATCCATTCAGTAAAATTTTTTTCTCCTCTTCGTACATTAACGTCATTGTAGTTGTTGATAGTTAATTTGGTTTCCCTCACGGAATAGGTTAGGAACTTCAGAAATTGATTGTATTTTTTTTTTTTCAACATTCTTATTTTCATTTTATGAGCGGTGAGAGGAGTTGGAAATTGGTGCTTGGAGTCTTCAAGGGTGGTCACAAAGGGGGCCAAGTTTAATTTTTTTTTTTTTTTTTCTCATAACTGTTGTTTCATTACTAATATGGTTTCCCTGGGAGACAAGGTTTTTGTTCTTTTTTGCAGTTTAGCAGATTTCTTTAGCAATATCTGAGCGACGATGGAGCTGCCAACATCATGGATGAACATGGACAGAACCCCTCATAAGACGTGGACAGCTGATCGTGAACCAGGAGTCTGTAAATTTTGTTCTTGACATAGACATTTGCCGACGCTAGGCCAATTCTGTATTTCGTTTGCTTACTGAAATTTTTTATTATTATTATTCATTTGGTTTTGTTAATCTGAGAGAGGGAGGAGTGATGGGGGCCGCCTTTCCATAAGGATTACAACAGTAATTTGTATATCGGCCCTGTTGTTGTTTACAAGAAGAGGAATTTCTGGGAGTGCCTCTCACCCCACCGAAAAGGGTGACGCATTTCCCACGCCTGGAAGAAGGCAATGTACCCATAAATACATCATGGTATGGGATGTTTTGGGAATTTCCGCGTTTTGGGAGTCATGGACCGCGAGAAGATATCCCTCCGCTGACTCCAGACCAATCAGAAAAGCTGATTGTGTTTCGAAAAAGAATCCTCTCCAGAATACAGAAGTAAACCGCCGCGAAATATAAGCGCTTGCACGACGAATTTAGTCACTCTCTGACACGAATTTTATCACCGATTTTGGTCTGACGACCCTTTGACAAAATGCCGTGATTGGAGACACGAACATGGCCACACCAAGATTCCTCTCTCTCTCAGATCCTAATTCAGTTAAGTAATCATGTATATCCTTAGTATTTAACGTAATTTAAATGTTATTGTAAATAAATTAAGTGTTAATTTAAAAAGAACGGCTTTTTCATTTAGTGTCCTGTTTTGTTGTCTTTAAAGATCTGATGTTTAAACTTAAGCTATAGTGTGACGCCAAATGATAAATTAGAACCTGGGTATTATAAAATGGATAATAAGAATAAATTAAATTAACTTAAGTTAACCGGGCGTCGCATTAATACATATTAAAGCGCTCAATTGTGCTGAAATTATATATATATGATTATTTTGGATGACAATACAATAATTTAATTATAATTAATAAAAATTAATTGATTAAAACTAATTATTTAAAGAATTACAAATACAGCCATGTTGGCATCATTTTTGGCGATTTAGCGACCCTGTTGGCGACTTGTGTCAAAACTTAAAAAGGTTTTTTTTCTCGCATTTTAAAGTGCTCATTTGAGTTGAAATTTTCTATACACTATTGTTTTAGGTAAAAATACGATAATTTAATTATAATTAATAAAACTAATTACCACTTAATGTTGTGATACTGTCATATGTATATACATATTTATATTAATTGTAACTATTTAGTAAAAGTAGCTAAAATAAAATTTTTCTTTGATCTAAGTAGGAATTGACTTAAAAATTTTTTTATATTACTTATTACTTGACATGACGTCGAAATGACAAAAGAATTTAACTTGTTTTAAAATGCTTGTATGTTACTAATTGCTACAATACTCTTTCTTTTGCATGTTATAGTAGAACAAGTGAATTTTACTCAACAGCTTTTTAGCCTCTGAACCCCATGTTGTCCAGTAGCCAGCAATTGCAAAACTTGGAAAAATATGGAGATATTTCGGGATAATTTAGGATTTGCTGAGAGAGAAAAGGCACAGGTTTTGGAATGTGTTTATCATTATTTAAACCACAGAGCAGTAATTAAAAACATAGCACTGCAAGTGTGTCACCTAGTTTTTAGTGTATATTCGTTAAGGTTTCCCTCATAAAATTGCTGTTTGTCCAGAGACCTAAATAGTTATTTAAATTTTTAGATAATAGAAATTTCACAAACACGCAATAAGGGTTACAACAGACATTTACAAAGCGTTTCAAATAATTTCATTAGAAAAGTAGGGTAATGAACTTTTAAGGTTTCTATTGTTCGCTAAATATTTTCCAGATCAAGTAATGAAGTACCTACATACATGAGCTGTATTTGGACCAGCCTTCAGCGCCTATTTATTAGCTGTGATGATTCAGAATTATTCAAGTAAGGTTTAATCAGTATTATGTCTATTATTCTTAATTATATATATATATATATATATATATATATATAACTGGTATCCTGTCTTTTGAGGAAATACATATCGTCGGTCTAATTATCAGACTGCATAGCCCCATCTGGGATGCTAATTTGATACAGTAGGGCTAGGCGCCAAGTTGTTGTTTATGTTCGCCAAGATAGGCGATAATATTACAATATGGTTTACTTTAATATTTTTATCGAGGGGATAACGTAAATTAGTGTTATTCTTTTTTTTTCGCGGGATCTCTGCTCAACAAAAGTAGCACATTGTTACAAATTTTGTGTAATGAACGCTTAAAAAAATAGTGTAAATAATTTATATCTGGAAGTGTAACGCCTTAATATTACTTTCTGTTGTATTTATTTTATGTTAAAATCTTGCCACCACCTCTCCCTTCGAAATCTAGTTTTATTATGAAATAAAAAAAAGTAGTGATTACACTCATCAAGGAATAAATTAAAAGTGGAGCGCGTACTGAGACATGGCGTAGACAAAACAAAAGGATTAAGGAATCGTGCCAAAAAACGCTTGGCGCGTTGCACTCCTATATCAAATCAGTTACACCGATGGAGTTGCGCAGTCTGATAATTAGGCCAACGATATATGTTTACTAATTTTTTCCTAACTGTATTTTTAATTATAATTTGTATGTAAATTTAATATTAAAGTTTAATTCGTGAATGTTGTATTATTCTATTAATGTGTAAACGTTTTATTATTCTATTTATTTTAATATGCATGTATATAAATTTATACAATTGATTTTCCATCACTCTTTATGTGATTTTCTGAATTAAAAAAACGTTCTTTATTTTACCTTACATTGTTTTTGAATAACGTTGAAAGCATTCCCTTTTCTGTGTTTTACGAAACGCATCTTTTCACACGGATTTTTGATGAACGCAATACGGACTAAATAAAGGAGAGTTAGGTGTAACTGCTACAGTAGATGTATTCTTCCTGTAATTACTAGAAGTAGAAGTAGAAGTATTGTTAAAAAAGTCAGTTCGCTTGTAGCCTGTATTGTATGTTTTTAATTCCTGGTGTCATATGTTAAAATGTGTGGGATTTTGTATTTAATTTTTAGTGTTACGGGTTGTAAACATGTTTGGTTAAGGGGAGTTGTGTGTAGAAACCTCCCTCTTTCTCTCTTTCTCTCTCTCTACTGACAATGTTAAATTGGCTGTTTTCGATGTACCTTTTCTCAAAATCTGTTACATGTACCTGCTTGAAATTTCTCATACAATTAAAGTACACTTTTCTCATTATACTGAAATAAGCTTTTAGCTAATTTTGAATTCGCTTATAATTCATAAAATATTTTATCAAACATTGTGAAGCTTGACCTATTTTTCACATAAAAAAAATTGTAAAAAATGACTTTTTGAGTTTTTTAAAAAAACACGCTCATTTCGGTATATATTAATTATCATAATAAATATATCATAAAAAATTTACATAACTGTGAACTGAAGTTTCTCAGAAAAGATACATCGAACATCAAAATTTACATTTGGAGATAAATAGATTTTAATGTATGCAGTTGAGACTTCTAATCAGCTAGGAAATTAAAAAAAAATAAAAAGCTCAATTTAAAATAAAAGATACATGTTTTGATTTATATCAAACGTTCAACTTTTAAGCAAAAACAAGGTACTTTGCTTACATTTTTCTCCATTCAAATGGGCGTGTCCCAGTTTCAATGGTTACTTAAAAATAGGTTTTAAGGGCTTTTAACTACCCTAGAGTTTAAAGTAAGGTACTTTAAGAAAGGTTAAAATCTACAATTTAAAAATGCAAAAATCTCAACTTGTCAAAAAAATAAGATTTTAGGCTTCCAACACTTCTTAATGTTACACTCAAAGAATGTTTTAAGAGAGTATGAGAGTATTTGTGCTCCACTCTCAAAAAGTAGATATAGTGAAATACGCTTAACGCGAAAACGCTTAAGACAAAATATCAGTTAAAGCGAAATAATACTACGGTCCCGACAAACTATTATGCATTTTTACACATTTTTTCTCTTAACACGAAACGAAAACCGCTTAACGCGAAAAGATTTTCCTTCTGGGAATCAACAAAATACAGAAAACACCAGCTGTGCAGGTGAGATTTAATTGGGGTGCTTGAGAGAGTTTCTGTGTTACTGCACTGTCCTATTGTATTATCGGTAGAATTTATTACAATAGATGATGATAATATGTATACATCACCGATGATAATAATATGTATCATCACCAATGATGACAATATGTATACATCACCGATGATAATAATATGTATCATCACCAATGATGACAATATGTATACATCACCGATGATAATAATATGTATCATCACCAATGATGACAATATGTATACATCACCGATGATAATAATATGTATCATCACCAATGATGACAATATGTATACATCACCGATGATAATAATATGTATCATCACCAATGATGACAATATGTATACATCACCGATGATAATAATATGTATCATCACCAATGATGACAATATGTATACATCACCAATTATAGCAGTCAAAAACATTTTGGAGTTTGTTCAAAGCTCAAAAAATATCATTGATGCAGATTACGACGACGGAAATGAAATGATTAATGCAGCTCCTGTTCCTACGTCATCCGAAACGAGGAATGTCATGATAAGTATGCGCAGCTATTTAGACACACATTCCAATGGTGAAACGAATAAAAAAAATGAAAAAATTTTTTACCATTTTGATGCTGGAAAAGGCAATGCAAAGCAAAAAATATCAGATTATTTTTCTAAAATGTTTTGTTTTTCAAAAAAAACTTGAAAATTTTGCGTCAATTTTCATTAAGTTCTTGTAAATGTTTTTGTTTCATTGATTTTTTTAAGAAATATATGCATATAAATATATTTATCTAAATCAAATATAGACTAATAATCTTAATTTTGTTAAGCAATTTTGTTTTCTGCAATTTGCTTTAACAAGAAATTCTTTTAAGGTATCCGACTACGTTCGGAACCGAGATTTTAAAAAAGCGCATAAATGGATAATTTTCATGATATATAGTTTCACTTAGATAAAAATACATGTATAAAATTGTTTTAAGCACATTTTGACAAAAAAAATTATTTAAATATAATATTTCGGCAAAAAATTAACTTAGAATAACCTTTTTTCAAAATGTTCTCCTTTTAGAAAAATGCTTCTATTATAATAATATTTTGCCTGTATATAGCTCAAACCTCTGTACAGAGGCTCAACTATGATTTTTAAAAAATTCACATTATTTTAAGATTTTCCACCAATTGAAATAATTATTGACATTTTTTTCTTAAAATTTCTCCCCTCTATTGTCATAAAACATGGATAAACCCACTTCTAGGTTATATATTTCAAAAATTCTAGTTGATAGAGTGAAGAGAGGTCTGAGCTATATACAGGCAAAATATTATTATAATAGAAGCATTTTTCACAAAAGGAGAATATTTTGAAAATGGGTCATTCTATGTTTCTTTTTTGTCAAAATATTGTACTTAAATAATTTTTTATTGTAATACTATTCTTAAAACAATTTTATATACATTTTCTAATCAAAGTGACACCAAATATCATAAATATTATCCATTTATACGCTTTTTCAAAATCAAGGTTCCGAACGTAGTCAGATACCTTAACGCAAAAAAATATTTCAGTCCTCTAAGTTTCGTATTAAACGATTTTCACTGTATATTAAAACGAAAATAAAAACTTTCGTATTAAACATATGTAGATCTTTTTAAATAGCAAAAGTTTATCTTCATGGAATAATATGTTTATAAACTTTTTTGTTGATATAAAAATTGCTGCTTTTTTTATTTAAACTGTATCGTAATATCGTAAATTAGTTTATATTTAAAATTCATGCAACAAAACGAAATTCTAAGAAATGGAGTACTTTCACTGAAATTAAATGTGCATGAAACACAAATATAATTAGTAAAATTACTCTTTTCTGGACTGTTATGTGCTCCAAGGTAATCGAATTCCCGATTGAATGCTGCAATCTGTTATTGTAAAAATCCATTGAAATGTATGTCTTTTGCTCGTCTAATGATGGATTTCGCAAGGTATTTCGAAAATGGTGTTTCAAATATATTATATTGTGTGGCGCCCAAATTTGATAGCTTAACATGCCAAGTGCATGTTCTGTTGGCTGGTAATTTTCGTGGCCAAGGATGAGATTGCAGAGTCATTCTTTCGATAATGAGGTAGTCTGTAGTATCTGATACCAGGCACTCATGAAATATCTGATACCAGTACGTTGATACCAGTTTCAGTGGTGTAACGTACATACCAGGATTGCGGGGGAATGGATTTTAGGGGGCCCTGATACCTACACATTACGAGGTGATAGCTTGGCGTTACGAATTTCGCTTTCCAGGTGGAACTACAAACGTTCCATTTAATTCAAATCAGGTTAATACGGAGGCCAAGACAGGACTGAAATGACGTGCCGTCGACGCAGGAATGCAATTCGGGCTTGAATACGTAGACATATATGTAATAATGCATGCTGCACTGTGTACTGAAACACATTGTCTGAGTCACCATTGTTGTAAAAACTGCAATATCCGTAGTTGTTTACATTTCGCCCAATAACACACTTAATATTATAAGTTTTTATATAAAAGGCTTGTGATTTGCGGTCGAGTATGCTCTGAAGAATTTGGAGAAAACTATAATACGTTGCCACTAATTTTAGCAGGAGATTTCAATGTTAATTTCGCATCCGAAGATGGACAACTCTTGGTAAACTTTCTACAAGATAAACTAGAGCTACAAATGAATAAAATGAACAATAACCGAAATGAGCCAACCACAAGACATGGAACAGCAATCGATGCAGTTTTCTCTAGATATCTTTCTAATTTTCATTCAAAAACATATGCATTTTATTTCACATACCACAAGCTTATTGTCTCGGTCTTACAATCAACCTCAATAATTACTGATGACTCCAATAATGAATAAAAATAATAAATCTATTCAACACACACACAATATTAATTTATCGATGAAAACCCATAACAAATATAAATATTTGTAGAAAATTAATATATGTATATGAATATACATGTATATATTATACAATCATGGACAAGAAAATTAGCGCACCAAGAAGGAGTCATCAAAATGAAACGAAATTTTACATACAAATATTACGTCTGACTATTTTGATATAAGTAAATGATTAGAAAATCAAAGAAAAAGGATCATTTATTTCAGAGAAAAAGGCAAAAGAACGGAGGATTTAATACCCTGTTGAACCCCCTCTAGCGCGAATGCACGGTGCGATACGATCGGGCATTGAGACATACAAGTTCTGCATGATGTCTTGAGACATTTCGTTGAATATTTGCTGTAACTTTGCCTCTAGTTCATTCAAACTAGTGGGATGCCTAACTCGCCGTCCAAAACGATCCCACATATGCTCGATTGGAGACAAATCTGGGGATCGGGTAGACCAAGGAAGGGTAGTCATAGTGCGGAGACAGTATTGTGACACCCTTTCCGTGTGAGGCCGAGCATTGTCTTGTTGAAAAATGCATTGCATAGTGGCAACACATGTGGTAGCAGGATGTCATGGACATACCGCTGGACTGTCATGGTGCTACGGATCAATACTTGGGGTGACCGTGTATTGTCAGCACCTCCTAGATACAAGGCCTGGCCACTGATTTGTGACGTCACTACTAGTAGGGAGAAATCGTCCATCGCCTACGGAGCTTCTCCGATGCATTTTTTGAACACTTTTTGTTATTAAACTAATTATACTCTCTTTTTTTTACAGGAGATTAAAAAAATTAGTAAACTAATCATATTAAATTGTATTTCATGTACTTAAAACATGAGTAAATATTAGTTTTCCTATTTAAATAATAATTGCAAGTATGTGATTATCCATTACTACGAACGCATTGCATTGAACATAAACGCATTTATTACATTGTAGCAAATTATAAGAGCCTTTTGTATTCGTATATTTCTTTTTTTACATAACTATGATTATTTCTTAATTTTAAAATTTATCTTCTTATTTTTTTCAGAATAGTTACAAAGAGGAAAATAAAATTAGAAATAGTTTTCAAAACAAAAAAACGACATACAAATTTAAAAGCAGTAACTTTATTGGTATCGCACGTCAAGTAGTATTAAATAAATTTCAAATATATTTGTAGATAAATCTACGCCTGTATAATTATAGATATATACAGGAAAATAAATATATACTTAAAAATAGATTACACAGTTTATTTTGCTGTTTGTCTGTCGCTTTTCTTTCCTTAAATTTTTAGTACTTTTTCTCTCAAAAGTAGTTAAATATGTTTTAAAACTTTATTGGTATCAAATTAATAAACAAAAGTTTGCTGTCTGCATAACAGCATGAAAAATTACCATAAAATAAGTTGACAAAAATATTTTTTATTAAATACACATACATATATGATTACAGATACATACAGGAAATTAAATATGTACACAGAAACAGATTACACAATTTATTTAGCTATTTGTCAGTTACTTTTCACTGCTTAAAATGTTTCTATATTTTCCCTCCAACAATAGTTATTCAATTATGCATTGTTAAAAATGTAGATTAAATTTTTTAAAACTATTGGTATCATGCACAGTAATAAGCAAAAATTCTTCACTCTCTTCAATAACAGCATTAAAAATTACCAAAAAATAAAATTCCCATTTAATAACAATATAACAAGTTATCGTAAAATAAGTTAAAAATATATGTTTTAGATAAATTGTACATATATTAAAGTATAGATATATACCTAAAATAAATGTATATGTAGAGAGAAAATATAATACGCCCATATGTAAAAATATAATTCATTTAGCTAATAAAGTAGGTATTTTTTTCAAAGAAAAAAAAAGACAAACAAATTTAAAAACAGTAGCTTTATTGGTATCAAATACAATCACAGCATTAAGAATTATTAAATAAATTTCAAATATATTTTTAGACAAAAATCTATACTATATAATTATAGATATATACAGGAAAAATAAATACATACATAAAATAGATTATAGAATTTATTTAACTGTTGTCACAGTTACTTTTCTTTCTTTAAATCTTTGGTACTTTTTCTTCCAAAAGCAGTTATATATTGTTGCAAATGTGAATTAAATATGTTATAAAACTTTATTGGTACCATACATAGTACATGCATAAATTCATTTGAATTTATCAAGCTAATCGATATTTCTGAGGCAATTTGACATTGATTATTTTGTTTAAGGAACATATTTTCATAATCATTAGAAAGAAGTTTCTGAACTATTTTATAGTTGTAGAGCACTGCTGTAACAACAGCTGGAGAAGGGCACAATAAACTTCCTCTGTCTAAGTTACGTATTAAATCATAGTTAGAATTAAGTTCAAAAAATTTATTAAGAACAAGTGATTTGGAATAAAAGTCGCATTTTAATTTTTTAAGTGCTTCTCTAGCACAAACACCAGCTAAATATGTTAAAACAGGTAGATACGGCTGAGCATCACAAAATCTTTTTCAGATAATGTAATATTAAAATTATGCAATACTGATGACTCTAAAAGATTTTCATTACACGAATCTTCCAAATGAATGTCTTTTAAGTTAAGCAGGCCATATGTGTTTGAAACCAAAGTTAGAGGTAAAAAATTTTGCATTCTTAGTTTAGCTTCTACTTCATAAAGCTGTCGAATTGATATTAAATATTGAGAACCTGAAAGTGCTCTATATTTCCCAAAACGACTTTCTAATGCATCTATTTGAATTTTTTCCGGAAGAAAATATTGAAATTTTAATTCGTTAATGCAATATTTTGACATTTCAAGTAAAGCGTATGTGGTATGAATAAAAGCAAGATGTGTTTCTTTAGTGAGGGTGCCATTAGTACAATTTTTTCCCTTCCACGAGTCTAACCATGACAAAATTTTACGCAAGAATTCACATGTTAGGTTGTCTGGAGATAAAGTAATCGGTTGCTGATAAGGATCAAGCAAATGTTGTCCCTTTCAAGGTGTTTTAACATTAACTATTTTCCACCATGTACAAATTAAAGAAATCATAACTAATTAGTTTATGTTGCTCTCCTAATAGTTGAAGCCCCTGAATAACAAAATTATTAAATATCTTAAGCACAAGTTTCACATTTTGTTTTTCAAGATTTGTAGGACATAAAGCATTCAAAGTTAAACCATAAGCAAACTTTACGAAATTATTACTTTCTATGTCATATAGTTGTTCAAGTGTAGAGAAATTTGCTTCTAATAATGGAAACTTATTATGATCTTCAAAATTTGGAAAATAAAAACATTGACCTGCATTTTTTTTATTAATCCAATTGTTACGAAAATAAAGGATTGGAAGAATCAGAAGGATGTGGATATACAATGTTCAATTTGGAGGGAACAGAAAAGTTTGACATTGATTTTCGATTTATAGAATTATTGTCGGAAACTACACCTATAACTTTGAATCCTATACCATCAAGCTATACGACAGTTTTTTTAACAACAGCAAACAATTTTTTTCCATCGATTTTTTTCACTGGCATTATATGAACTACTTCTTTAAGAGGAGAAAGAAGACTTTGAATCATGAACACATATGCTGTGAAGTAGCAGCTTGTTCACTGTTATATGCCATCCCTAGAATATTACCCCTTTAAAATCTAAATATGGCTTTAAATGGTTTTCGTCAAGCATCAGTATGACAGTTTTGTCAACAGATTTTAGGATAGATTTAGGATTTAAGATTTTTTTTCCATGTATGCTAGAAAGTTTTCATTTGATTGTTCTGTTTGAGGGATAGTTTTTAAAGATGTACAAATTTTGCGCAAAGTTCTGGGATGGGGAATAATGAGATATTCTGAATTTCTTAAAAATTTATAGGCATGAGGTGATATGGATTGTAATACACACACACACACACACAAAAACATCATTTCAGAGGAATATATAAAAGAAAACTTGTTACTAGTTAAAAACTTGAGTTGGTCAATTAAGAAATGGAGTGCAATATTTTAATCATCATCTAAATCTGAAAACATACTTTCTAAAAGATTAACAATAAAACCAAATGCGGTAGGAATATCATGGGAGCTTTTCATTTTTATTCTGAGAGCCAGATCGTGTAATATTTCATTTACAACAATAGTATTATTAACTTTTACAGGAAATTTGTACTTACCAAGTTGATCTATTTTTGTTTGACCTATGTGAATTGTTAAATGTGTATTTATTTATAATCACTGATGCTTTAATAACAGGAGATATTGAGTCTAGCATCATAATTATTACTAGATCCTTTGTAAAAATGACAGTCCATATGTCCTCAAGCTCCTCAGCATTTAAACACTCCACTAATTCTGGAAACGACGTAAATGATTTCTTTTTTTCGAATTCTTCCTTGGAAATAATGCTTGCTTGGATTGAGCGTTGTGAGTGTTCATTTTCTAATCTTTGCAGTCTCTGCTCAAGACATTCACGAGCAG